>WNWK01015230.1:20000-48553 GCA_009830355.1 Cherax destructor
ACAACCCATTACCTGACATGATATTGGAAAATGCAGAAGACAGGAGTTATGAACCGAGATCAGAATAGCTGTAGATTTAATTAGGGTGAAGGGTGGGATCCGATCGTACGTAGCATTTTGCCTAGAAGAGGAGTGGCCACTGAATGGATGTCCAGGGCAACTGGTGTCAATTGTTGTCTAGACAAACACTGCAAGAAACGTGGAATTCCATTCATTGAGAACTGGAGTGTTTATATAGCAAACGTGATATATATGTAAGGGATGGGATGGAGTGCATCTCTCTGGTACAGGACTGTCAGCACTAATTCAGTCGAAGGAATTAATGCTGAGCTTAGCAGGAATATAACGTGACAGAAGACAGAGGTGCTGGTGTGTGTTGTGGGGGACATAGCGTTGAGGTACACAAATAAGTTACACTTACACGAATGAAACTTATGCGGACGTTTTGGTCTGAATTAGACCGTTTATATTCTGGCTTCCTTCCCTCCTGCTTTCAGTGTGACTGGTTAATAGTCCGGGACGGACTGAAGCGTCCTCATAAGTTCCTTTCTTCTTTGTGCAAGTTATTTGTGTATCATGTACTTGTAGAAATATATTATTATTATTATTATTATTATTATTATTATTATTATTATTATTATTATTATTATAAGAAGAAGAAGAAGAAGAAGAAGAAGAAGAAGAAGAAGAAGAAGAAGAAGAAGAAGAAGAAGAAGAAGAAGAAGAAGAAGAAGAAGAAGAAGAAGAAGAAGAAGAAGAAGAAGAAGAAGAACAAGAACAAGAAGAAGAAGAACAAGAACAAGAAGAACAAAAACAAGAACAAGAAGAGGCAAAAACAGATTCTAAATGGCTGCAGTTTCTTGAAATTAACGAAAATCTAATTCTAGATGTACCCCTGCTAATCTAGAGAGTAACTATGGTTAATTTCTAGTGGTGGAGAGTGTCGGGGCAGCTAGACACAGCAATGAAGTTTTAACGGGAGACTTTAAACTTTAGCCAAGTTGAGAGGTATAATCTGAGAGGAAATTTATTTCCAGCGACTTTCCAGAATTACAATTTGTGACAGAGTTAACTAGAGGTGGAAAAAAAACCCAGCAGAACTTGGTGGGGAGAAACGAGATTGGGGCGTCGTTAGCAGTGGTGTGCCGCAGGGGTCAACACTGGGACCCTTGCTGTTCATAATATACTCAAGCGACATACATAAGGGAATTCATAGCAACATAAGCAACTTTGCCAATGACATTAAAATAGACCATGAGGACACTACAGAGCTACAGGATGACCTGGTTAAGCTGGTGCTGTGGTCGCACAAGTGGAAGATGCTCTTTAGTGTAGACAAATGCAACGTTGTAATCCAAGGAAATTAAAAAAAAATAACAATGGCACGTATATACTAAACAATGTGTATATTTATCTCACTAAATGCAAGAAGATTTGTGAGTTCTGGTTAATAGAAACTTGAAGCCAAGACAACAGCACATAAGTGTTCGCAATAAACCTAATAGAATTCTTGGCTTTAAATCAAGAAGTATAAATAACAGGAGTCCTCAGGTGATTCTTCAACTTTATATGTCCTGGGTGTTATTATTATTATTATTATAATAATGATAATAATAATTATTATTATCATTATTGTTGTTATTGTTATTAATATTATAATTATTATTTTTATTATAATAATAATAATAGTAATAATAATAATAATAATAATAATAATAATAATAATAATAATAATAATTATTATTATTATTATTATTTTTATTTTTAACATCATCATCATGGGGGAGCGCTAAACCCGTAGGGATTATACAGCACCTTGGGGGATATGGAAGGCATCCAGCCTTAATTCTGAGAACTGGAGCACGAATCCAATTCCCTAAAATGAAGAGCCCCTCACCAGCATCCAGCAGCCTCCCTCAAGGGGTGTATCCTGGGTCTCATTCAGATTACGCTACGCAGTTCTGGTCTCCACGTAACAGCCCTGGGAAGCATAAGTCTATCACAAGTCTTTCCTACGATGATAAATTGAAAAACAAAAGTGATTTGCACTCTCTGGGAAGGCGTAGAACGAGAGGAGATGTGACTGAAGTGTACAAGTGGGAAACCGGAATAAATATAGGAGATATAAATAAATCCTGCCCAGGTTAGATGTATATATCTAACCTGGGCAGGAGTCGCAGCAAATGAATTTAAGTTAGACAAGATTGATGGACTGAGGTCTGAGGTTATCAGTCCCTCCAGGAAGCGACTGATTACCTCAAACTTCCCCTCATCTTCCACTGTTCTCTGAGTTGGACTGACGAAGCCGCTGGCTGGCGAAACGTTTCCAGAATAAAGATACACTAATGTTGCACAAGTGTCTGGTCTATCAACTTGTTGACTTTCTAAACCGTTGATTCAAAGATTTAGAAAGTATATAGGAAAACACCGTTTTGGCAATAGAGTTGTAAATAAGTGGAAGATGCTGTCACGTGGCTTTAAAAATAGGTTAGACAGGTGCGTGAGTAGGTGTAGGTGGGTGTAAGTGGGTGTAGGTGGGTGTAAGTGGGTGTGGACGTGTTTGGGTGGGTGTGAATTAGACCTGCCTTGCATAGGCTAGTAGACGCACTAGAGAACTTCTCTGTTCTTGTGTTCTTAGGAAGGTCTCTCTCCAACCAGGGAATCCAACCTGGGTCTCCAGGGTTGTGAGATGAGTCCTCTCTTAGAGCATCAGCAGCCGCTGTTTCTGCTAACTCAAGCACAACAGTGTTGCTGCTGACTCAAGCACAACAGTGTTGCTGCTGACTCAAGCACAACAGTGTTGCTGCTGACTCAAGCACAACAGTGTTGCTGCTGACTCAAGCACAACAGTGTTGCTGCTGACTCAAGCACAACAGTGTTGCTGCTGACTCAAGCACAACAGTGTTGCTGCTGACTCAAGCACAACAGTGTTGCTGCTGACTCAAGCACAACAGTGTTGCTGCTGACTCAAGCACAACAGTGTTGCTGCTGACTCAAGCACAACAGTGTTGCTGTTGACTGAAACACAACAGTATTGCTGTTGACTGAAGCACAACAGTGTTGCTGCTGACTGAAGCACAACAGTGTTGCTGCTGACTGAAGCACAACAGTGTTGCTGTTGACTGAAACACAACAGTGTTGCTGTTGACTGAAGCACAAGTGTTGCTGTTGACTGAAGCACAACAGTGTTGCTGCTGACTCAAGCACAACATTGTTGCTGCTGACTCAAGCACAACAGTGTTGCTGCTGACTGAAGCACAACAGTGTTGCTGCTGACTGAAGCACAACAGTGTTGCTGCTGACTGAAGCACAACAGTGTTGCTGCTGACTGAAGCACAACAGTGTTGACTGAAGCACATCAGTGTTGACTGTAGCACAACAGTGTTGACTGTAGCACAACAGTGTTGACTGAAGCACAACAGTGTTGACTGAAGCACAACAGTGTTGACTGAAGCACAACAGTGTTGACTGTAGCACAACAGTGTTGACTGAAGCACAACAGTGTTGACTGAAGCACAACAGTGTTGACTGAAGCACAACAGTGTTGACTGAAGCACAGCAGTGTTGACTGAAGCACAACAGTGTTGACTGAAGCACAACAGTGTTGACTGAAGCACAACAGTGTTGACTGAAGCACAACAGTGTTGACTGAAGCACAACAGTGAAGCACAACAGTGTTGACTGAAGCACAGCAGTGTTGACTGAAGCACAACAGTGTTGACTGAAGCACAACAGTGTTGACTGAAGCACAACAGTGTTGACTGAAGCACAACAGTGTTGACTGAAGCACAACAGGTTGACTGGCACAACAGTGTTGACTGAAGCACAACAGTGTTGACTGAAGCACAACAGTGTTGACTGAAGCACAACAGTGTTGACTGAAGCACAAATGTTGACTGAGCACAGTGTTGACTGAAGCACAACAGTGTTGACTGAAGCACAACAGTGTTGACTGAAGCACAACAGTGTTGACTGAAGCACAACAGTGTTGACTGAAGCACAACAGTGTTGACTGAAGCACAACAGTGTTGACTGAAGCACAACAGTGTTGACTGAAGCACAACAGTGTTGACTGAAGCACAACAGTGTTGACTGAAGCACAACAGTGTTGACTGAAGCACAACAGTGTTGACTGAAGCACAACAGTGTTGACTGAAGCACAACAGTGTTGACTGAAGCACAACAGTGTTGACTGAAGCACAACAGTGTTGACTGAAGCACAACAGTGTTGACTGAAGCACAACAGTGTTGACTGAAGCACAACAGTGTTGACTGAAGCACAACAGTGTTGACTGAAGCACAACAGTGTTGACTGAAGCACAACAGTGTTGACTGAAGCACAACAGTGTTGACTGAAGCACAACAGTGTTGACTGAAGCACAACAGTGTTGACTGAAGCACAACAGTGTTGACTGAAGCACAACAGTGTTGACTGAAGCACAACAGTGTTGACTGAAGCACAACAGTGTTGACTGAAGCACAACAGTGTTGACTAAGACACAACAATAGTTATTGTTTTAAACATAGTGGACTGAGGTAGACAATGGTGAGAAACAAAAGAACATCAGCTTCTGAGAGAGAGAATTGTGGAGTGTGTTGCGTCTTGTGTGTTGCTGCTACCTAGTGCTGCTGCTACCTAGTGCTGCTGCTCCCTAGTGTTGCTGCTCCCTTGTGTTGATGCTATCTAGTGTTGGTGCTACCTAGTGTTGCTGCTACCTAATGTTGCTGCTACGTAGTATTGCTGCTCCCGTGTGTTGCTGCTACCTAGTGTTGCATTCTGGCTACACTGGCAGGATATTCTCTTTTCCTTCTTCTTCTCTTCTTCTTCTTGCTCCTGCTCCTCCCCCATCATGCACATGTGGCACCTGGAGTCACTTCCTCCTCCCCCATCATGCACATGTGGCACCTGGAGTCACTTCCTCCTCCCCCATCATGCACATGTGGCACCTGGAGTCACTTCCTTCTCCCCCATCATGCACATGTGGCACCTGGAGTCACTTCCTCCTCCCCCATCATGCACATGTGGCACCTGGAGTCACTTCCTCCTCCCCCATCATGCACATGTGGCACCTGGAGTCACTTCCTCCTCCCCCATCATGCACATGTGGCACCTGGAGTCTCTTCCTCCTCCCCCATCATGCACATGTGGCACCTGGAGTCTCTTCCTCCTCCCCATCATGCACATGTGGCACCTGGAGTCTCTTCCTCCTCCTCCATCATGCACATGTGGCACCTGGAGTCTCTTCCTCCTCCCCATCATGCACATGTGGCACCTGGAGTCACTTCCTCCTCCCCCATCATGCACATGTGGCACCTGGAGTCTCTTCCTCCTCCCCCATCATGCACATGTGGCACCTGGAGTCTCTTCCTCCTCCCCCATCATGCACATGTGGCACCTGGAGTCTCTTCCTCCTCCTCCATCATGCACATGTGGCACCTGGAGTCTCTTCCTCCTCCCCCATCATGCACATGTGGCACCTGGAGTCTCTTCCTCCTCCTCCATCATGCACATGTGGCACCTGGAGTCTCTTCCTCCTCCTCCATCATGCACATGTGGCACCTGGAGTCACTTCCTCCTCCTCCATCATGCACATGTGGCACCTGGAGTCACTTCCTCCTCCTCCATCATGCACATGTGGCACCTGGAGTCACTTCCTCCTCCCCATCATGCACATGTGGCACCTGGAGTCACTTCCTCCTCCCCATCATGCACATGTGGCACCTGGAGTCACTTCCTCCTCCCCATCATGCACATGTGGCACCTGGAGTCTCTTCCTCCTCCCATCATGCACATGTGGCACCTGGAGTCTCTTCCTCCTCCCCATCATGCACATGTGGCACCTGGAGTCTCTTCCTCCTCATCCATCATGCACATGTGGCACCTGGAGTCTCTTCCTCCTCCCCCATCATGCACATGTGGCACCTGGAGTCTCTTCCTCCTCCTCCATCATGCACATGTGGCACCTGGAGTCTCTTCCTCCTCCTCCATCATGCACATGTGGCACCTGGAGTCACTTCCTCCTCCTCCATCATGCACATGTGGCACCTGGAGTCACTTCCTCCTCCCCATCATGCACATGTGGCACCTGGAGTCACTTCCTCCTCCCCATCATGCACATGTGGCACCTGGAGTCACTTCCTCCTCCCCATCATGCACATGTGGCACCTGGAGTCTCTTCCTCCTCCCCATCATGCACATGTGGCACCTGGAGTCTCTTCCTCCTCCCCATCATGCACATGTGGCACCTGGAGTCTCTTCCTCCTCATCCATCATGCACATGTGGCACCTGGAGTCTCTTCCTCCTCCCCATCATGCACATGTGGCACCTGGAGTCTTTCCTCCTCCTCCATCATGCACATGTGGCACCTGGAGTCTCTTCCTCCTCCTCCATCATGCACATGTGGCACCTGGAGTCACTTCCTCCTCCCCATCATGCACATGTGGCACCTGGAGTCACTTCCTCCTCCGCCATCATGCACATGTGGCACCTGGAGTCACTTCCTCCTCCCCATCATGCACATGTGGCACCTGGAGTCTTCCTCCTCCCCATCATGCACATGTGGCACCTGGAGTCCTTCCTCCTCCTCCATCATGCACATGTGGCACCTGGAGTCACTTCCTCCTCCTCCATCATGCACATGTGGCACCTGGAGTCCTTCCTCCTCCTCCATCATGCACATGTGGCACCTGGAGTCTCTTCCTCCTCCTCCATCATGCACATGTGGCACCTGGAGTCACTTCCTCCTCCTCCATCATGCACATGTGGCACCTGGAGTCTCTTCCTCCTCCTCCATCATGCACATGTGGCACCTGGAGTCACTTCCTCCTCCCCATCATGCACATGTGGCACCTGGAGTCACTTCCCTCCTCCATCATGCACATGTGGCACCTGGAGTCACTTCCTCCTCCCCCATCATGCACATGTGGCACCTGGAGTCACTTCCTCCTCCTCCATCATGCACATGTGGCACCTGGAGTCACTTCCTCCTCCTCCATCATGCACATGTGGCACCTGGAGTCACTTCCTCCTCCTCCATCATGCACATGTGGCACCTGGAGTCACTTCCTCCTCCCCCATCATGCACATGTGGCACCTGGAGTCTCTTCCTCCTCCTCCATCATGCACATGTGGCACCTGGAGTCACTTCCTCCTCCTCCATCATGCACATGTGGCACCTGGAGTCACTTCCTCCTCCCCCATCATGCACATGTGGCACCTGGAGTCTCTTCCTCCTCCTCCATCATGCACATGTGGCACCTGGAGTCTCTTCCTCCTCCTCCATCATGCACATGTGGCACCTGGAGTCACTTCCTCCTCCTCCATCATGCACATGTGGCACCTGGAGTCTCTTCCTCCTCCTCCATCATGCACATGTGGCACCTGGAGTCACTTCCTCCTCCCCCATCATGCACATGTGGCACCTGGAGTCACTTCCTCCTCCCCATCATGCACATGTGGCACCTGGAGTCCTTCCTCCTCCCCATGCATGCACATTCCCCTCGAGTCACTGTCCTCCTCCTCCATCATGCCATGTGGCACCTGGAGTCCTTCCTCCTCCTCCATCATGCACATGTGGCACCTGGAGTCCTTCCTCCTCCCCATCATGCACATGTGGCACCTGAGCCTTCCTCCTCCCATCATGCACATGTGGCACCTGGAGTCACTTCTCTCCTCCATCATGCAATGTGGCACCTGAGTCACTCCTCCTCCTCCATCATGCACATGTGGCACCTGAGTCCTTCTCCTCCCCATCATGCACATGGGCACCTGGAGTCCTTTCCTCCTCCATCATGCACAGTGGACCTGGATCATTCCTCCTCCATCATGCACATGTGCACCTGGAGTCACTTCCTCCCATCATGCACATGTGGCACCTGGAGTCCTTCCTCCTCCTCCATCATGCACATGTGGCACCTGAGTCACTTCCTCCTCCCCATCATGCACATGTGGCACCTGGAGTCACTTCTCCTCCTCCATCATGCACATGTGGCACCTGGAGTCACTTCCTCCTCCTCCATCATGCACATGTGGCACCTGGAGTCACTTCCTCCTCCCCATCATGCACATGTGGCACCTGGAGTCACTTCCTCCTCCCCATCATGCACATGTGGCACCTGAGTCACTTCCTCCTCCCCATGCACATGTGGCACCTGGAGTCCTTCTCCCCATCATGCACATGTGGCACCTGGAGTCACTTCCTCCTCCATCATGCACATGTGGCACCTGAGTCCTTCCTCCCTATCATGCACATGTGGCACCTGGAGTCACTTCCTCCTCCCCATCATGCACATGTGGCCTGAGTCACTTCTCCTCCTCCATCATGCACATGTGGCACCTGGAGCATCCTCCATCATCATGTGGACCGAGTCACTTCCTCCCATCATGCACATGTGAGCACCATACATGGAGAGTCACTTCCTCCCCATCATGCACATGTGGCACCTGGAGTCACTTCCTCCTCCCCATCATGACACATGGAGCACCATCATGCACAGTCACTTGAGCCTCCTCCCCATCATGCACATGCACCTGGAGCACCATATGACATGTGACCGAGTGCACTTCACTCTCCTCCATCATGCACATGTGGCACCTGGAGTCACTTCCTATGCACAGTGACAGTCACTCCTCCCCATCATGCACATGTGGCACCTGAGTCACTCTCACTCCTCCATCATGCACATGTGGCACCTGAGTCACTTCCCCTCCCCATCATGCACATGTGGCACCTGGAGTCACTTCCTCCCCATCATGCACATGTGGCACCTGGAGTCACTTCCTCCTCCATCATGCACATGTGGCACCTGGAGTCACTTCTCTCCTCCATCATGCACAGTGGACCTGAGCACCTCTCCCCCAGCACATGTGGCACCTGAGTCACTCTCACCCACATGCCAGGCACTGAGCATCTCACAGCCTGTAGAGCACTCCATCTGCATGCACATCATGACATGTCACGGCAGTCCATTGCCAGCTCCACAGCACAGTGACTGAGCTCCACTGACAGTGGCAGCTGGCGATCACTGGCAGCCTGCTCCCCACAGGCAGCAGTGCTGCAGATCTGCTGCAGCCTGCACAGTGACAGAGTGCAGCACAGGTCCCTGAACACTGCAGCCTCAGTGACACAGCAGGTGGCAGTCTGCTGCAGCCTGCACGTCATCACTGACAGCAGTGAGCCAGCAGTGCTGCTGCAGCCTGTACACGGCAGAGTGGCAGTCTGCTGCAGCCTGTACACGGCAGAGTGGCAGTCTGCTGCAGCCTGTACACGGCAGAGTGGCAGTCTGCTGCAGCCTGTACACGGCAGAGTGGCAGTCTGCTGCACCTGAACACGCAGTGGCAGTCTGTGACAGCCTGACATGACAGGCGCAGTCTGCTGCAGCCTGACACGTGCAGAGGGCAGTCCGCTGCAGCCTGACACGGCAGAGTGGCAGTCGCTGCAGCCTGTACAGGCAGGTGCAGTCGCTGCAGCCGACACGGCAGAGTGGCAGTCTGCTGCAGCCTGTACATGACAGAGTGGCAGTCTGCTGCAGCCTGTACACGGCAGAGTGGCAGTCTGCTGCAGCCTGCACCACTGAACAATCCAGCATCAGTGAACAAACCAGCATCAGTGAACAAGCAGCACCATTGAATAAGCCAGCATTAGTGAACAAGCAGCACCATTGAACAAGCCAGCATCAGTGAACAAGCCAGCACCACAGAACAAACCATCACCATTGAACAAGCCAGCATCAGTGAACAAACCAGCACCACTGAACAAACCATCACCATTGAACAAGCCAGCATCAGTGAACAAGCAGCACCATTGAACAAGCCAGCATTAGTGAACAAGCAGCACCATTGAACAAGCCAGCATTAGTGAACAAGCAGCACCATTGAACAAGCCAGCATCAGTGAACAAGCAGCACCATTGAACAAGCCAGCATTAGTGAACAAGCAGCACCATTGAACAAGCCAGCATCAGTGAACAAGCAGCACCATTGAACAAGCCAGCATCAGTGAACAAGCAGCACCATTGAACAAGCAAGCATCAGTGAACAAGCAGCACCATTGAACAAGCCAGCATCAGTGAACAAGCAGCACCATTGAACAAGCCAGCATCAGTGAACAAGCAGCACCATTGAACAAGCCAGCATCAGTGACCAAGCAGCACCATTGAACAAGCCAGCATAAGTGAACAAGCAGCACCACTGAACAAGCCAGCATCAGTGAACAAACCAGCATCAGTGAACAAGCAGCACCACTGAACAAGCCAGCATCAGTGAACAAGCCAACATCAGTGAACAAGCCAGAACCATTGAACAAGCCAGCATCAGTGAACAAGCAGCACCATTGAACAAACCAGCATCAGTGAACAAGCCAGCATCAGTGAACAAGCAGCACCACTGAAGAAGCCAGCATCAGTGAACAAGCCAATATCAGTGAACAAGCCAGAACCATTGAATAAGCCAGCATCAGTGTACAAGCCAGCATCAGTGAACAAGCAGCACCATTGAACAAGCCATCATCAGTGAACAAACTAGCATCAGTGAACAAGCCAGCATCAGTGAACAAGCCAGAATCAGTGAACAAGCAGCACCATTGAGCAAGTCAGCATCAGTGAACAAACCAGCATCAGTGAACAAGCCAGCATCAGTGAACAAGCCAGAATCAGTGAACAAGCAGCACCATTGAGCAAGTCAGCATCAGTGAACAAACCAGCATCAGTGAACAAGTCAGCATCAGTGAACAAGCCAGCATCAGTGAACAAGCCAGCATCAGTGAACAAACCAGCATCAGTGAACGAGCAACACCATTGAACAAGCCAGCATCAGTGAACAAACCAGCATCAGTGAACGAGCAGTACCATTGAACAAGCCAGCATCAGTGAACAAGCAGCACCATTGAACAAGCCAGCATCAGTGAACAAGCAGCACCATTGAACAAACCAGCATCAGTGAACAAGCCAGCATGACTGCAATTGCCTTTAATTTGAACACCTGACAGGGGGGCCAGGGGCAACCTGACGCTAACACGGCACTGTCAGTTTAGTCACTTCCCATATTGTTTCACCTGCCAGAAGACGGTCTTAAACCGTAATAGAAATACGTATACAGGAATCTTGCGTGCGTGCGTGTGTGTGTGTGTGTGTGTGTGTGTGTGTGTGTGTGTGTGTGTGTGTGTTGTGTGTGTGTGTGTACGTGCGTGCGCGCGCGCACGAGAATAAATTACTGACAGGGTAAATTACAAATATATTCTTTGACAGGTTTCATCCCTCGGAAATTAAAAGTGCATCGTATGTACCAGGTGGCCACGATTTATTTTAATTGGTCTTTTTGAATAATGGCTTCATAATATATATATATATATATATATATATATATATATATATATATATATATATATATATATATATATATATATATATATATATATAAGTGAGTGGGAGGGTAAGGAAGATAAGAGCCGTGTCTTATCACATAATGTTGCATACAGAATCTTGCAGTCTCTCTCTCTCTCTCCCTCCCTCCTCTCCTCCCTCCCTCCCTCCCTCCCTCCATCAAAGAGGCCCCTCCTCACTGGATGCTGGAGTTCTTCAACACTTGTGGAATATCTCGGCAAAAATGTTGTCATTTTTGCATCTCCGAGTTGAATGTGGAGACTGTGATGCTCCTCCCTTGATTGTTTCCTGTTGATGTGCAAGCTCTAGATGAGAGGGAGAGGAGTGGGACAAATGAGTGGGGAGAGGAGAGGGAGAGGAGTGGGACAAATGAGTGGGGAGAGGAGAGGGAGAGGAGTGGGACAAATGAGTGGGGAGAGGAGAGGGAGAGGTGGCACAGGAGTCAGCAGAATAAACTTGCTTCAGTTTATGTAAATGTGTGTGTGTGTGTGTGTGTGTGTGTGTGTGTGTGTGTGTGTGTGTGTGTGTGTGTGTGTGTGTGTGTGTGTGTTCATGCTCTGATCATATCCCCTCTAGTTTTGGTTCTTCACAGAGACGGAAGTGTAAGTCGTGTCAACGTGTATGTTCGTCTCCGTATTGAGTGTATAGACAGGCACACCTGCCCATAAGTATGTAAAGAGCAATACGTATAGAATGTTGTATAGATACGATGTATGTATGTCTGTATACTTTGTGTGTATACGTAGGTTGTGTGTGTGTATACACAGGTTAAATGCGGGTGATTAAGAGAGAAGCTGGTCCTAATACACTGCCTTAATGGGACACTCCCAGGCTGGTCCGTATACAATGACTGGACACTACTCCAGCTTTACCAGGTCTGACCAGACCAGTGTTAGTGACCAGACCAGTGTTAGTGACCAGACTATTGTTAGTGACCAGACCAGTGTTAGTGACCACACCAGTGTTAGTGACCAGACCAGTGTTAGTGACCAGACCAGTGTTAGTGACCAGACCAGTGTTAGTGACCAGACTAGTGTTAGTGACCAGACTATTGTTAGTGACCAGACTAGTGTTAGTGACCAGACCAGTGTTAGTGACCAGACTATTGTTAGTGACCAGACCAGTGTTAGTGACCAGACCAGTGTTAGTGACCAGACCAGTGTTAGTGACCAGACCAGTGTTAGTGACCAGACTAGTGTTAGTGACCAGACCAGTGTTAGTGACCAGACCAGTGTTAGTGACCAGACCAGTGTTAGTGACCAGACTAGTGTTAGTGACCAGACTATTGTTAGTGACCAGACCAGTGTTAGTGACCAGACCAGTGTTAGGGACCAGACCAGTGTTAGTGACCAGACCAGTGTTAGTGACCAGACTATTGTTAGTGACCAGACCAGTGTTAGTGACCACACCAGTGTTAGTGACCAGACCAGTGTTAGTGACCACACCAGTGTTAGTGACCAGACCAGTGTTAGTGACCAGACCAGTGTTAGTGACCAGACCAGTGTTAGTGACCAGACCAGTGTTAGTGACAAGACCAGTGTTAGTGACCAGACTATTGTTAGTGACCAGACCAGTGTTAGTGACCAGACCAGTGTTAGTGACCAGACCAGTGTTAGTGACCAGACCAGTGTTAGTGACCAGACCAGTGTTAGTGACCAGACCAGTGTTAGTGACCAGACCAGTGTTAGTGACCAAACCAGTGTTAGTGACCAGACTATTGTTAGTGACCAGACTATTGTTAGTGACCAGACTAGTGTTAGTGACCAGACCATGTTGTGACAGACTATTGTTAGTGACCAGACCAGTGTTAGTGACCAGACCAGTGTTAGTGACCGACTGTGTGACGACCAGTGTTAGTGACCAGACCAGTGTTAGTGACCAGACCAGTGTTAGTGACCAGACCAGTGTTAGTGACCAGACCAGTGTTAGTGACCAGACCAGTGTTAGTGACCAGACCAGTGTTAGTGACCAGACTAGTGTTAGTGACCAGACTAGTGTTAGTGACCAGACCAGTGTTAGTGACCAGACCAGTGTTAGTGACCAGACCAGTGTTAGTGACCAGACCAGTGTTAGTGACCAGACCAGTGTTAGTGACCAGACAGTGTTAGTGACCAGACTATTGTTAGTGACCAGACTATGTTAGTGACAAGACCAGTGTTAGTGACCAGACCAGTGTTAGTGACCAGACTATTGTTAGTGACCAGACCAGTGTTAGTGACCAGACCAGTGTTAGTGACCAGACCAGTGTTAGTGACCAGACCAGTGTTAGTGACCAGACCAGTGTTAGTGACCAGACCAGTGTTAGTGACCAGACTAGTGTTAGTGACCAGACCGGTGTTAGTGACCAGACCAGTGTTAGTGACCAGACCAGTGTTAGTGACCAGACCAGTGTTAGTGACCAGACCAGTGTTAGTGACCAGACCAGTGTTGTGACCAGACCAGTGTTAGTGACCAGACCAGTGTTAGTGACCAGACCAGTGTTAGTGACCAGACCAGTGTTAGTGACCAGACTAGTGTTAGTGACCAGACTAGTGTTAGTGACCAGACCAGTGTTAGTGACCAGACCAGTGTTAGTGACCAGACCAGTGTTAGTGACCAGACCAGTGTTAGTGACCAGACCAGTGTTAGGTGACCAGACCAGTGTTAGTGACCAAACCAGTGTTAGTGACCAGACTATTGTTAGTGACCAGACTATTGTTAGTGACCAGACTAGTGTTAGTGACCAGACCAGTGTTAGTGACCAGACTATTGTTAGTGACCAGACCAGTGTTAGTGACCAGACCAGTGTTAGTGACCAGACCAGTGTTAGTGACCAGACCAGTGTTAGGGACCAGACCTGTGTTAGGGACCAGACCAGTGTTAGTGACCAGACTATTGTTAGTGACCAGACCAGTGTTAGTGACCAGACCAGTGTTAGTGACCAGACCAGAGTTAGTGACCAGACCAGTGTTAGTGACCAGACCAGTGTTAGTGACCAGACCAGACCAGTGTTAGTGACCAGACCAGTGTTAGTGACCAGACCAGAGTTAGTGACCAGACCAGAGTTAGTGACCAGACCAGTGTTATTGACCAGACCAGACAAGTGTTAATGACCAGATCAGTGTGAAGTCCACAGCAGACCAGTGTGAGAGACCACAGCAGACCAGTGTTAGGTCCACAGCAGACCAGTGTGAGAAATCACAGCAGACCAGTGTGAAGTCCACAGCAGACCAGTGTGAGAGATCACAGCAGACCAGTGTGAAGTCCACAGCAGACCAGTGTGAGAGACCACAGCAGACCAGTGTGAGGTCCACAGCAGACCAGTGCAAGAGACCACAGCAGACCAGTTTGAAGACCACAGCAGAGCAGTGTGAGGGACTACAACAGACTAGTGTCAGGGACCACAACAGAGCAGTGTGAAAGACCACAGCAGACCACAGAGCAGCCCTGATCACCTCCACAACAGCAGACTGGCAGCTCTGCTTATGCAAATGAGAACACGCAGAATATTTAACACTGATGACGAGGCCATTTATACTGAGCACCCAAACCAGCAGACTGAACGAGTGAACCAGCCAGACTGAACCAGTGAACCAGCTTGACTGAACCAGTGAACCAGCCTGACTGAACTAGTGAACCAGCCTGACTGAACCAGTCAGACTGAACGAGTGAACAAGCCAGACTGAACCAGTGAACCAGCCTGACTGAACCAGTGAACCAGCTTGACTGAACCAGTGAACCAGCCTGACTTAACTAGTGAACCAGCCTGACTGAACCAGTCAGACTGAACGAGTGAACCAGCCAGACTGAACCAGTGAACCAGCCTGACTGAACCAGTAAACCAGCCAGACTGAACCAGTGAACCAGCCTGACTGAACCAGTGAATCAGCCTGACTGAACCAGTGACCCGGCTTGACTGATCAAGTGAACCAAACAGCCTGACTGAACCAGTGAACCAGTCAGACTGAACCAGTGAACCAGCCTGAATGATCCAGTGAACCAGCCTGACTGAACCAGTGAACCAGCCTGACTGAACCAGTGACCCGGCTTGACTGATCAAGTGAACCAAACAGCCTGACTGAACCAGTGAACCAGTCAGACTGAACCAGTGAACCAGCCTGAATGATCCAGTGAACCAGCCTGACTGAACCAGTGAACCAGCCTGACTGAACCAGTGAACCAGCCTGACTGAACCAGTTACACGAATAATAATAATAATAATAATAATAATAATAATAATAATAATAATAATAATAAATGATGATAATAATAATAATATTTTCGCCCATTTTCGGCCGGATTTTCAAAATTCCTTAAAATCATACCAGGGGTCACTATTTTCTATGCTCATTCAGAATATACTCTTAAAAATGCAAAATCCTATCATTTGAGCACCATACGAGGTTCTCCTTTCCCAGTAATGCCTAACAGAGGAAGTTAATAACTAAAAATCATGAAAAATAACTAAAAAATACTAGAAATAACTGAAATATATAAAAATATCGAAAGTTTTCTAAAACAATTTAGAGAAATAACTAAAAATTAGGAAAAATACAAATAAATTACGAAAAATAACTAAACATTACCAAAAAAATCACTCCATTTGAATTATTTTTGAGGCTACTTAAGAATATGCATTTAAAAACATAAACATAGACAGTTTTAAGGGTGACACAAGGATGTTTTTTCCTCGTCTGTCTCTTCCCTGTCTTACGACACATTTATCTGATAAAAACTCTCATAACCTTCCATGGAAACTGTATATACAGGATTTTTTCATGTTTGTGGGGAGTAATTGATCCAACAAACAGCGTCATCAAGACCGTTTTCCATTTTGAGAGGAAAAGTTTTCTCGCCCCCCAAAAAATTCCTGAATTTTTCGCCATTCTCGGCCGAATTTTCAAAATTCCTTAAAAATCACACCAGGGGGCACTATTTTCTATGCTGATTCAGAATATACACTTAAAAATGTAAAAATTAGATCATTTTAGCTTCATAAGAGGCTCTCCTTCCCCAGTAATGCCTAACAGAGGGAGCTAATATTCTCATTACGACTATTCAGAGTCAGTTTTAATAAAAATGAAGAAACTCAAAATTTTAAGAAGGAATTTTCAGGAGAGTTTTTGGTATAATAGAATTGAAAGTTATTTAAAAAATTGACGAAGTGAAGTGTGGTATTGTGTTGGGGGTCGAGCTGGGGGGGCCAGACAATACCAGCACAACTGTATTTGTTGTATTTGTTGATTGTGGTGGTGGTGGTGGTGATAGTATTGATGGTGATGATAGAATTGGTGGTGGTGATAGTATTGCTGGTGATGATGGTATTGTTGGTGGTGTTAGTATTGGTGGTGGTGATAGTAGTGGTGGTGGTGATAGTAGTGGTGGTGGTGATATTAGTGGTAATGGGGGTGATGGTGGTGGCACTGCCAGCGTTTTGTGTGCACCAGGAGAACATACACTCATTAACACGTGTGTACAAGTTAAAATCCCTTCCTGTTTCTCCCAGGTATATTTCCCAGCATCCTCCTTAGCGCTGGTTCCGGCCAGATTCGGCACTTCCAGTAGTACTGCCTACTGGAAGTGCCGGTAGTACTGCCTACTGGAAGTGCCGGTAGTACTGCCTACTGGAAGTGCCAGTAGTACTGCCTACTGGAAGTGCCGGTAGTACTGCCTACTGGAAGTGCCGGTAGTACTGCCTACTGGAAGTGCCGGTAGTACTGCCTACTTTAAGTGCCGGTAGTACTGCCTACTGGAAGTGCCGGTAGTACTGCCTACTGGAAGTGCCGGTAGTACTGCCTACTGGAAGTGCCGGTAGTACTGCCTACTGGAAGTGCCGGTAGTACTGCCTACTGGAAGTGCCGGTAGTACTGCCTACTGGAAATGCCGGTAGTACTGCCTACTGGAAGTGCCGGTAGTACTGCCTACTGGAAGTGCCGGTAGTACTGCCTACTGGAAGTGCCAGTAGTACTGCCTACTGGAAGTGCCGGTAGTACTGCCTACTGGAAGTGCCGGTAGTACTGCCACTGGAAGTGCCGGTAGTACTGCCTACTGGAAGTGCCGGTAGTACTGAATACTGGAAATGCCGGTAGTACTGCCTACTGGAAGTGCCGGTAGTACTGCCTACTGGAAGTGCCAGTAGTACGCCTACTGGAAGTGCCGGTAGTACTGCCTACTGGAAGTGCCGGTAGTACTGCCTACTGGAAGTGCCGGTAGTACTGCCTACTGGAAGTGCCGGTAGTACTGCCTACTGGAAGTGCCGGTAGTACTGCCTACTGGAAGTGCCGGTAGTACTGCCACTGGAAGTGCCGGTAGTTCTGCCTACTGGAAGTGCCGGTAGTACTGCCTACTGGAAGTGCCGGTAGTACTGCCTACTGGAAGTACCGGTAGTACTCCTACTGGAAGTGCCGGTAGTACTGCCTACTGGAAGTGCCGGTAGTACTGCCTACTGGAAGTACCGGTAGTACTGCCTACTGGAAGTGCCGGTAGTACTGCCTACTGGAAGTGCCGGTAGTACTGCCACTGAAAGTGCCGGTAGTACTGCCACTGGAAGTGCCGGTAGTACTGCCTACTGGAAGTGCCGGTAGTATTGCCTACTGGAAGTGCCGGTAGTACTGCCTACTGGAAGTGCCGGTAGTACTGCCTACTGGAAGTACCGGTAGTACTGCCTACTGGAAGTGCCGGTAGTACTGCCTACTGGAAGTGCCGGTAGTACTGCCTACTGGAAGTACCGGTAGTACTGCCTACTGGAAGTGCCGGTAGTACTGTCTACTGGAAGTGCCGGTAGTACTGCCTACTGGAAGTGCCGGTAGTACTGCCTACTGGAAGTGCCGGTAGTACTGCCTACTGGAAGTGCCGGTAGTACTGAATACTGGAAATGCCGGTAGTACTGCCTACTGGAAGTGCCGGTAGTACTGCCTACTGGAAGTGCCGGTAGTACTGCCTACTGGAAGTGCCGGTAGTACTGCCTACTGGAAGTGCCGGTAGTACTGCCTACTGGAAGTGCCGGTAGTACTGCCTACTGGAAGTGCCGGTAGTACTGCCTACTGGAAGTGCCGGTAGTACTGCCTACTGGAAGTGCCGGTAGTACTGCCTACTGGAAGTGCCGGTAGTACTGCCACTGGAAGTGCCGGTAGTACTGCCACTGGAAGTGCCGGTAGTACTGCCACTGGAAGTGCCGGTAGTACTGCCACTGGAAGTGCCGGTAGTACTGCCTACTGGAAGTACCGGTAGTACTCCTACTGGAAGTGCCGTGTAGTACTGCCTATGCACTGGAAGTGCCGGTAGTACTGCCTACTGGAAGTGCCGGTAGTACTGCCTACTGGAAGTGCCGGTAGTACTGCCTACTGGAAGTGCCGGTAGTACTGCCACTGGAAGTGCCGGTAGTACTGCCTACTGGAAGTGCCGGTAGTACTGCCTACTGGAAGTGCCGGTAGTACTGCCTACTGGAAGTGCCGGTAGTACTGCCTACTGGAAGTGCCGGTAGTACTGCCTACTGGAGTGCCGGTAGTACTGCCTACTGGAAGTGCCGGTAGTACTGCCTACTGGAAGTGCCGGTAGTACTGCCTACTGGAAGTGCCGGTAGTACTGCCTACTGGAAGTGCCGGTAGTACTGCCTACTGGAAGTACCGGTAGTACTGCCTACTGGAAGTGCCGGTAGTACTGCCTACTGGAAGTGCCGGTAGTACTGCCACTGAAGTGCCGGTAGTACTGCCTACTGGAAGTACCGGTAGTACTGCCTACTGGAAGTCCGGTAGTACTGCCTACTGGAAGTGCCGTAGTACTGCCTACTGGAAGAACCGGTAGTACTGCCCTAGCCGTGAATGCTCCGGAGCGTACTGCCTACTGGAAGTGCCGGTAGTACTGCCTACTGGAAGTGCCGGTAGTACTGCCTACTGGAAGACCGGTAGTACTGCCTACTGGAAGTGCCGGTAGTACTGCCACTGGAAGTGCCGGTAGTACTGCCTACTGGAAGTGCCGGTAGTACTGCCTACTGGAAGTCCGGTAGTACTGCCTACTGGAAGTGCCGGTAGTACTGCCTACTGGAAGTGCCGGTAGTACTGCCTACTGGAAGTGCCGGTAGTACTGCCTACTGGAAGTGCCGGTAGTACTGCCTACTGGAAGTGCCGGTAGTACTGCCTACTGGAAGTGCCGGTAGTACTGCCACTGGAAGTGCCGGTAGTACTGCCACTGGAAGTGCCGGTAGTACTGCCTACTGGAAGTGCCGGTAGTACTGCCTACTGGAAGTACCGGTAGTACGCCTACTGGAAGCCGGTAGTACTGCCTACTGGAAGTGCCGGTAGTACTGCCTACTGGAAGTGCCGGTAGTACTGCTCTGATCCTAGTCCTTGGAAGTGCCGTAGTACGCCTACGAAGTGCCGTAGACGCCTACTGGAAGTGCCGGTAGTACTGCCTACTGGAAGTGCCGGTAGTACTGCCTACTGGAAGTGCCGGTAGTACTGCCTACTGGAAGTGCCGGTAGTACTGCCTACTGGAAGTGCCGGTAGTACTGCCTATTCTTAAAACTGCACTTAGAAGTGTGGAAGGTGAAGTTCGCTTGAGCAATGACACGCTTGCCGTGGATGCTGTAGACAGTACAACCAGTGGGTGGTGAAGGGCAGTGTGTAGTTGAGAGACCTAGTATATTTGCTACACTCACTACACCTGATCTACACCACACCTACACTACACCTGACCTGGTCCATGCTAGGCAGGTCACACTCAGACAATCATTCTCACTCACGTATATCTCTCATAAATATTAAAAACCATGCAAATGTATATATGAACGAGGCTGCTGGGCCGTGCGATGGACTCATCTCCGCGCATATTGCCAAATCAATGTTTTTTCAATCTCACTTCTCAATTTGAATTTGTCGAAATTCATGACCCCAGTGAGAGAGTTCTGCTCTGTTTAGATATTGTACCTACTTTATTTACGTCGTTCCCTACGTATATGCCTTTCTTATATTCACGGCTATCTATCCTCTAGCCTTAAGCCTCGGAAGAGTGTAAGTTGGGTTCTTTTAATCTATCCTTAAGGGAAGGGCTACCCATAGTTCTTAATGATCGTGGGGCCGGTTAGTTAATGGGGTTTAAAAGCTGTCTACTACACGAGGGTCATTAAGGCTGTTCGTACCCCGTTCACCACCGATCAAGAACATTTTAATTCCTTAAACAAGTGTTTGAAGTATACTTTCAGTGTGTATATGGCAAGAGATATATATACCTCTGGCAGTGTATATGACTGTGGGATTAACCAGTGTCTTGCTTCCCAGCGCCATCTCTTGGTTAGGAGAAGCCAAGGTTAATTTTTCGCTGGCAAACTCAAGGGGAATTTCTCTTCTTTCCATGACTGTTTATACTTTAATTGTTGACCCGTTAAGACAGGAGAGACGCACGAGATATATACCTGCTGGCAGGTATATATCTCGGTGTATATATAACCTGTACTTAGGGATTAAGGTGAAGTGACCCTCGTGTAGTAGATAGGCTTTAAACCCCATTTAATAAGCACCCCTCAAGGGAGGTTCCTTGATGCTGGTGAAGGGCTCTTGATTCAGGGAATTGAATCTGTGCTTCAATTCCCTGATTTAAGCCTGAATACCTTACAACCCTCCCCCCCTTCAACAGGCGCTGTATAATCCCTGCGGGTTTAGCGCTCCTTCACGTCTACTTCACGTCTCGGTGAGTCGTTCAGACTAACGTAAGTAACGTCACTTAGTATAGGTCAGCCTTGTTGTCGTTGCCTCTGCGTTAGCTCTTATTTGTCACTGTCTTTAATGGAGGTGGAGGCGTTGGTCGCTATTTCCACGTACCATTGTGTCAGCAATGATACATTGCAAGCCACGTTACTCACTGCTACAACCATGTCTTTGGTGGGTGAGTCTGTTTGTTTGTGTTGCTGCTGAGGATGGTGGTGACTCTGCGGTCTCGGATGCAGTGTTGCTAAATGAATCTGCAGGAACACCTCTCCTCGGTGTTTACATTCTTCTAAGTGTTCTGGGATGGGGATCTTAAAAGCTCTAAGAAAATAATCTTATTGCTAAGCCTCTCTTAGTCCAGTTGTCATTATGGGAATAAATACATTAAGTCATTCTTATATGTGGGTGATTTTCTGTAAATGTGGACCAGGAGTCTCTCTTAATACATCGAGAAATGGTAAATAGTTGTCCTTTTCTTCTTCTGCTGTCGATTTGATGGTTGGTCCAGACTATTAGTTGTATGGAGAGTGTTTTGCATGCTGACCCTCCTGGGTACGATGGACACAATATCTACGCAGCAAAGTCATTAGATAGTCTTAGGAATGTTGGGTATGATCCGAGTACATTCCAAATGTTCCAGACATAAATTAGCTAAGATTGCGCTGATAGGTGAATGACAAATAATTATTGCACTAATAGATGATGCACTAGTGTGATCCCAGGGTTACAAATTGCTGTTTGTATGAGTCTCCCTCGAAGCTTAAACATTTGTAATTAACTTAATATTTTACTAAGTCGGTAAAATTTTGTCTTGGTATGGAGACGTTAGTTAGCAGGACACGTTTGCGATATTGGACTCTATAAAGCGACTGATTACGATCTCCTGAATGTCTTGTACTTCGCTGATCTTATCTAACAGTTTGGCGAAGTGGATATCTGGGACTGCTGCCAATCTTTGAGGGAAAACTGCCAGTTCCTGAGACGAGCCTCACTGGAACATTGGGTTTGAGTGTTTTTGGTAGTTAAAGGAACATTTTTGAGGCAGGAATCTCTTGGTATCAAAATACCTCTTGCAACATTAACTTCCTCTATACTTCGTTGCAATCTGACCTCCAATCTTTCGCGTCAGACATCTCACTCTCATCACCTTCCTCATTTCTGGTGTTCATTAAAACTTTGTCGTACACGCTCTCCTATACCCTCTTCCAACACCTGTAGTGGCGCAGGTGTAGTGGCGCAGGTGTAGCGGCGCAGGTGTAGTGGCGCAGGTGTAGTGGCGCAGGTATAGTGGCGCAGGTGTAGTGGCGCAGGTGTAGTGGCGCAGGTGTAGTGGCGCAGGTATAGTGGCGCAGGTATAGTGGCGAAGGTGTAGTAGCGCAGGTATAGTGGCGCAGGTGTAGTGGCGGAGGTGTAGTGGCGCAGGTGTAGTGGCGGAGGTGTAGTGGCGCAGGTATAGTGGCGCAGGTTGTGGCGCGGTGAGTGGCGCAGGTATAGTGGCGCGGGTATAGTGGCGCAGGTATGTGGCGCAGGTAGTGGCGCGGGTTAGTGGCGCAGGTATAGTGGCGAGGTATAGTGGCGCAGGTATAGTGGCGCAGGTGTAGTGGCGCAGGTGTAGTGGCGCAGGTATAGTGGCGCAGGTGTAGTGGCGCAGGTATAGTGGCGCAGGTGTAGTGGCGCAGGTATAGTGGCGCAGGTGTAGTGGCGGAGGTGTAGTGGCGCAGGTATAGTGGCGCAGGTATAGTAGCGCAGGTGTAGTGGCGCAGGTATAGTGGCGCAGGTATAGTGGCGCAGGTAGTGGAGTAGGCGCAGTTAGTGGCGGAGGTGTAGTGGCGCAGGTATAGTGGCGAGGTGTAGTGGCGCAGGTGTAGTGGCGGGTGTAGTGGCACAGGTATAGTGGCGCAGGTGTAGTGCGGAGGTGTAGTGGCGCAGGTATAGTGGCGCAGGTGTAGTGGCGAGGTGTAGTGGCGCAGGTGTAGTGGCGAGGTGTAGTGGCGCAGGTATAGTGGCGCAGGTGTAGTGGCGCAGGTATAGTGGCGCAGGTGTAGTGGCGCAGGTATAGTGGCGCAGGTGTAGTGGCGCAGGTATAGTGGCGGAGGTGTAGTGGCGCAGGTATAGTGGCGCAGGTATAGTGGCGCAGGTATAGTGGCGCAGGTTAGTGGCGCAGGTGTAGTGGCGCAGGTGTAGTGGCGGAGGTGTAGTGGCGCAGGTATAGTGGCGCAGGTATAGTAGCGAGGTGTAGTGGCGCAGGTATAGTGGCGCAGGTGTAGTGGCGCAGGTGTAGTGGCGCAGGTATAGTGGCGCAGGTATAGTGGCGCAGGTATAGTGGCGCAGGTGTAGTGGCGCAGGTGTAGTGGCGGAGGTGTAGTGGCGCAGGTATAGTGGCGCAGGTGTAGTTGCGCAGGTGATAGTGGCGCAGGTATAGTGGCGCAGGTGTAGTGGCGAGGTGCAGGTGTAGTGGCGCAGGTAGTAGTGGCGCAGGTGTGTGGCGGGTTAGTGGCGCAGGTGTAGTGGCGCAGGTATAGTGGCGCAGGTGTAGTGGCGCAGGTTAGTGGCGCAGGTGTAGTGGCGCAGGTGAGTGGCGGAGGTGTAGTGGCGCAGGTATAGTGGCGCAGGTTAGTGGCGCAGGTGTAGTGGCGCAGGTTAGTGGCGCAGGTGTAGTGGCGCAGGTGTAGTGGCGGAGGTGTAGTGGCGCAGGTGTAGTGGCGCAGGTGTAGTGGCGGAGGTGTAGTGGCGCAGGTATAGTGGCGCAGGTGTAGTGGCGCAGGTGTAGTGGCGCAGGTGTAGTGGCGCAGGTATAGTGGCGCAGGTGTAGTGGCGCAGGTGTAGTGGCGCAGGTGTAGTGGCGCAGGTGTAGTGGCGGAGGTGTAGTGGCGCAGGTGTAGTGGCGCAGGTTAGTGGCGCAGGTTAGTGGCGCAGGTGTAGTGGCGGGTGTAGTGGCGCAGGTGTAGTGGCGCAGGTGTAGTGTGCGGAGGTGTAGTGGCGCAGGTGTAGTGGCGCAGGTATAGTGGCGCAGGTGTAGTGGCGCAGGTGTAGTGGCGCAGGTGTAGTGGCGCAGGTGTAGTTGCGGAGGTGTAGTGGCGCAGGTATAGTGGCGCAGGTGTAGTGGCGCAGGTGGTCAGTGTGTGGCAGGTGTAGTGGCGCAGGTGTAGTGGCGCAGGTGTAGTGCAGGTGTAGTGGCGAGTGTAGTGGCGCAGGTGTAGTGGCGCAGGTGTAGTGCGAGGTTAGTGGCGCAGGTGTAAGTGGCGCAGGTGTAGTGGCGCAGGTGTAGTGGCGCAGGTGTAGTTGCGGAGGTGTAGTGGCGCAGGTATAGTGGCGCAGGTGTAGTGGCGCAGGTGTAGTGGCGGAGGTGTAGTGGCGCAGGTATAGTGGCGCAGGTGTAGTGGCGCAGGTGTAGTGGCGGAGGTGTAGTGGCGCAGGTGTAGTGGCGCAGGTGTAGTTGCGGAGGTGTAGTGGCGCAGGTATAGTGGCGCAGGTGTAGTGGCGCAGGTGTAGTGGCAGGTGTAGTGGCGCAGGTGTAGTGGCGCAGGTGTAGTGTGTTCTGATAAGGATACTACAGACAGACCTGGGGGAAGTCAGTGAAAACCCTCACTAACACAGTTTTGGTCAGTTTGCTTATGGAATGTTCCGAGAGTGTAATATTAACCCAGACTTTACTTCCTGGTGTATTATACTTGAGATATGTACACGATAACTCTTTTCTTTGTCACACATGACAAGTTTTTTCCACACATCACCTTAAGAAAATTAAACCATCTTTAACCTTCCAACCAGAAATGTAAGATAATCCTTGTTACCTTGATATTTTAGTTACTACTACTGCTACTACTACTACTACTACTACTACTGTCATGTGAAAGCATCAGTAGTATTGTCAGCTCTCCCAGAGCTGGGTACGCGGTTTATCATCAATGTTGCAAAGTTTCGTTGATGTTGCAAATGAGAGAACATCTCCGTGGCATCTTCATCACAGGTGGGACTGACTCCCTCCACCTGCCAGGCCGTGCTCACTCTGCCAGGCCGTGCTCACTCTGCCTGGCCGTGCTCACTCTGCCTGGTCGTGCTCACTCTGCCAGGCCGTGCTCACTCTGCCTGGCCGTGCTCACTCTGCCTGGCCGTGCTCACTCTGCCAGGCCGTGCTCACTCTGCCTGGCCGTGCTCACTCTGCCAGGCCGTGCTCACTCTGCCAGGCCGTGCTCACTCTGCCAGGCCGTGCTCACTCTGCCAGGCCGTGCTCACTCTGCCAGGCTGTGCTCACTCTGCATTGTCGTGCTCACTCTGCCTGGTCGTGCTCACTCTGCCAGGCCGTGCTCACTCTGCCAGGCCGTGCTCACTCTGCATTGTCGTGCTCACTCTGCCAGGCCGTGCTCACTCTGCCAGGCCGTGCTCACTCTGCCTGGTCGTGCTCACTCTGCCAGGCCGTGCTCACTCTGCCAGGCCGTGCTCACTCTGCCAGGCCGTGCTCACTCTGCCAGGCCGTGCTCACTCTGCCTGGCCGTGCTCACTCTGCCAGGCCGTGCTCACTCTGCCTGGTCGTGCTCACTCTGCCTGGCCGTGCTCACTCTGCCTGGCCGTGCTCACTCTACCAGGCCGTGCTCACTCTGCCAGGCCGTGCTCACTCTACCTGGCCGTGCTCACTCTACCTGGCCGTGCTCACTCTGCCTGGTCGTGCTCACTCTGCCAGGCCGTGCTCACTCTGCCAGGCCGTGCTCACTCTGCCAGGTCGTGCTCACTCTGCCTGGCCGTGCTCACTCTGCCTGGCCGTGCTCACTCTGCCTGGTCGTGCTCACTCTGGTGCTCAGTGTCGTAAATCCTTGTAGTGGAAGAAGTGATGCTGAACACAGAACAGTCTTAGTGTTCATCTGAGACGTTAATGATGAGAGCGAGACACTGATTAATAGTTTACTAAATTCCTTTCTCTCTCTCTCTCTCTCTCTCTCTCTCTCTCTCTCTCTCTCTCTCTCTCTCTCTCTCTCTCTCTTGGGTCAAGCTTTACAGCTTACATTAAGGGGTGAACAAAAGCTTGATTACGAGAGGGTTTTCACTGGAGGAGGGAAGCGGAGGAGGGAGGGGGAGGAGGTAGGGAATGGAGGAAGGGGAGGGAGGGGATACCCATTAATATATCTGACTGTGACGCCTCTGATTACCTGGAACTTGCCAAGTCTCCCCCACACCTCCCCTTCTCCATACCCCTCCTCGCTTCTTCCTCCACTCTCTCCTCCCCCTCCAAGACACCCCTTCCCCTCCAAGACCCCCTTCTCCCTCCAAGACCCCCTTCCCCCTCCAAGACCTCCTTCTCCCTCCAAGACCCCATTCCCCCTCCCCTCAACTCTTGTTTCTCTGTTATTGTTACTGATGTTCCCTGGGCTACTGTTACTTAATGCTGCTGCTGTTGTTTCTTCTCTTCTGCTGCTGCTGCTAATGTGTTCCTGCTTCTGTTGTCCCTGGTATTGCTGTTGTTGTTGCCTCTGCTGTTGTTGTTGTGGCTACGTTATGGGGAGGTCAGGCGTATGAGGAAGAGAGGAGGGGGAGAAGGAAGAGAAACAGTAGTGGAACATTGTGTTGGAGTGTGGTGGGGGTGAGGGGTGGTGGTGGGGGAGCTTGGGACCTCCCCAACTCCCCAACCATCATCTTGAACGCGGCAAATATTGGAGATTACTCACGCTCCACTCACCCCGCCTCCTCCAGTGCTGACGCCTCCACCACTACAACCACACTCCCTCCTTCAGCTCTCCATCCCTGTCTCACCATCACCCCTGTCTCACCACCACCACTGTCTCACCACCACCACTGTCTCACCACCACCACCACCACCACCACTGTCTCACCACCACCACCACTGTCTCACCACCACCACCACCACCACCACTGTCTCACCACCACTGTCTCACCACCACTGTCTCACCACCACCACCACCACTGTCTCACCACCACCACCACCACCACTGTCTCACCACCACCACCACCACCACCACCACCACTTTCTCACCACCACCACCACCACTGTCTCACCACCACCACCACTGTCTCACCACCACCACTGTCTCACCACCACCACCACTGTCTCAACACCACCACCACCACCACTGTCTCACCACCACCACCACTGTCTCACCACCACCACCATTGTCTCACCACCACCACTGTCTCACCACGATCTTGGTGTCACCACTCTATCAAACACTATCAATCAGAATGTTCAATGTATTAACTAGTTTTCTCCTTTGATTAAGTGCACTCACTTGAGACTCTTTTATTGGAGACTTTTCGGTCCTGGGACCATTTTCCTGCCAGGAGTTCATAGCCATGGTGGAAAACACAATTTTCAGTATTATGATATGGCCATGGGCGCTACTCTGAGCTCTGCTCCGGCCAGTCTGTTTATGAAATTTTGGAGACCGAATATTTCCACTCTGTGATCCAACATAGCTCCCGCGTGTTGATGTTTTGGTCCGAAACCTCGAATATCTTAACACAGAAAAGGGTACAGTTGACCACATGGAAGCTGAGACGATTTGAGGACGAGGGAGACAATAAATTGCATTTCGTTCTAATACTTGACCTATATATACACTGGCTTCTTCTCTCCTTTCTGTTAGTGTGACTTTGTAAATGGTCCAAGTCGAACCGAAACGTCGTCGTAAAGCTCCTCTGTCCTATGTGCTGGTTATTTATTTATAATGAGTGTTGTAAGAGAGGCGATGATTGTTGAGTGAGTTGGCTGTTTCTGCTTGGAATATTAGTTCTGTGTGTCCGACCAACCTTCATGTTTACACTTGAACTCCAAGCAGATGGTGAGGGTCCCTTCCTCGACACTCTTCTTGAAGACACTCCTGAAGGATACCCCATACCCTCTCCTTCAAGGTTATTAGTGAGCCTGCCAACAAGGACTGCTACTGCAACTGCTGCTGCTGCTGCTGCTACTGCTGCTGCTGCTGCTACTGCTGCTGCTCTGCTGCTACTGCTGCTGCTACTGTGCTACTGCTGCTGTGCTGTTACTGACTATAGTACTGCTGCTGACTGCAACTGCTGCTGCTGTGTGCTACTGCTGCTGCTGCTGCTACTGTGCTTGCACTGTGCTGCTACTGTGGCGTAGCATTCTGCTCCTGCTGCTACTGCTACGACTACTACTACTACTGCTGTTACTGCTACTGCTGCTTGCTGTACTGCTACGATCACTACTACTGCTGTTGCATGCTACTGCTGCTCTGCTACTGCTACGACTACTACTACTACTGCTGTTGCGTGCTACTGCACTACTACTACGCTGCTGCTGCTGCTGCTACACCAGCTACATACTACTACTGCTGGCTGCTACTACTACTACACCTAGCCTGTTTCTGCTACTCTACACCGCTGCGTGCGTACCACTACCACTGCTGCGCGGTAGCATTACACTACTACTCGTGCTGGCTGCTACTACTACTCACTACGGTTTCTTCCCTAACCCCACGTGTTTGGGGCTTCTAGTGCTGTTGTGTTTGCCCTGCTGCTGTT
>WNWK01015231.1:0-48552 GCA_009830355.1 Cherax destructor
CCCAAAAAAGAAAACAAAAGTTTCCTTTTTAAATTTAGTAATATATACAGGAGAAGGGGGTTACTAGCCCATTGCTCCAGGCATTTTAGTCGCCTCTTACGGCACGCATGGCACAGAGGAAGAATTCTATTCCACTTCCCATGGAGATAAGAGGAAATAAACGAGAACAAGAACTAGTAAGAAAATAGAAAAACCCAGAGGGGTGTGTTATATGTGCTTTGGTAGTAGGTTGGTAGTCAGCAACCACCCAGGAGGTACTACCGTCCTGCCAAGTGAGTGTAAAAAGAAAGCCTATATTTGTTTTACATGATGGTAGGATTGCTGGTGTCTTTTTTCTTTCTGTCTCATAAACATGCTACTTCTACTTACACTTAGGTCACGCTACACATACATGTACATGTTTATGTATACACACTCATCTGAATTTTCTTTGATTTTATCTTAATAGTTCTTGGTCTTATTGCTTTTTCTTTCATATCCATGGGGATGTGGAATAAGAATCTTTCCTCCGTAAGCCATGCGTGTTGTAAAAAACTAAAATGCCGGGAACAATGGGCTAGTAACCCCTTTTCCTGATAGATTTATTAAAAGAAAAGAAGAAAACCGCAAAGTGGGATGTTTGAATGTGCGTGGATGTTGGCGAATGATAAGAAAGAGATGATTGTAGATGTTATGAATGAAAAGAAGCTGGATGTCCTGGCTTTAAGTGAGACAAAGCTGAAGGGGGTAGGAGAGTTTCAGTGGGGAGAAATAATGGGATTAGGTCAGGGGTTTCAAATAGAGTTAGAGCTAAAGAAGGAGTGGCAATAATGTTGAATAATCAGTTATGGCAGGTAAAGAGGGAATATAAATGTATAAATTCAAGGATTATGTGGAGTAAAATAAAGGTTGGATGTGAAAAGTGGGTTATAGTAAGTGTTTATGCACCTAGAGAAGAGAGAAGTGTAGAGGAGAGAGAGAGATTTTGGGAAATGTTGAGTGAGTGTGTGGGGAGTAACTGTGGTTGGGGATCTTAATACTAAAGTGGGTAAAATGTTGTGGAGGGAGTAGTAGGTAAATTTGGGGTGCCAGGGGTAAATGTAAATGGGGAACCATTAATTGAGCTATGTGTAGAAAGAGGTTTGGTAATAAGTAATACATATTTTATGAAAAAGAGGATAAATAAATATACAAGGTATGATATAGCACGTAATGAAAGTAGTTTGTTAGATTATGTATTGGTGGAAAAAAGATTGATGGGTAGGCTTCAGGATGTACGTGTTTATAGAGGGGCAATGGATAATCCGGATCATTCTTTAGTTGTAGCTACAGTTAGAGTAAAAGGTAGATGCGACAAAAAGAAAATGGCAGCAGCAAGTAAGAGAGAGGTAAAAGTATATAAACTAAGGGAGGAGGAAGTTAGGGTGAGATATAAGCAACTATTGGTAGAAAGGTGGGCTAGTGCAAGTATGAGTAGTGGGGAGGTTGAAGAGAGTTGGGATAGTTTTAAAAATGCAGTATTAGAATGTGGGGCAGAAGTTTGTGGCTATAGGAGGGTGGGTGCAGGAGGAAAGAGGAGTGAGTGGTGGAATGAAGAACTAAAGGGTGTGATAAAAGAGAAAAAGGTAGCTTATGAGAGGTTTTTACAAAACAGAAGTGTTAATAGAAGAGCAGAGTATATGGAGAGTAAAAGAAAGGTGAAGAGTGGTGAGAGAGTGCAAAAGAAGAGCGGATGAAAGAATGGGAGAGGCTCTGTCAAGAAATTTTGCTGAAAAGAAGAAAAAATTTTGGAGTGAGATAAACAAGGTAAGAAAGCCTAGGGAACGAATGGATTTGTCAGTTAAAAACAGAGTAGGGGAGTTAGTAGATGGGGAGCTGTAGGTATTGGGTAGATGGCGGGAATATTTTGAGGAACTTTTAAATGTTAATGAAAAAAGGGAGGCGGTAATTTCATGTACTGGCCAGGGATGTACAACATCGTTTAGGAGTGAAGAAGAGCAGGATGTGAGTGAGGCATTACGTAGAATGAAAGGGGGTAAAGCAGCTGGAACTGACGGGATCATGACAGAAATGTTAAAAGCAGGGGGGGATATAGTGCTGGAGTGGTTGGTATTTTTGTTTAATAAATGTATGAAAGAGGGGAAGGTACCTAGGGATTGGCAGAGAGCATGTATAGTTCCTTTATATAAAGGGAAGGGGGATAAAAGAGAATGTAAGAATTATAGGGGAATAAGTTTACTGAGTATACCAGGTAAAGTGTATGGCAGGGTTATTATTGAAAGAATTAGAGGTAAGACAGAGAGTAGGATTGCAGACGAGCAAGGAGGCTTTAGAGTGGGTAGGGGATGTGTAGATCAAGTGTTTACAGTGAAGCATATACAGTGGACCCCCGAGTTTCGTAAAACTTCACTCCTGAAGTCTGCTCAATGCATTACGAACGAATTTACTCCCTTAAGGAAAAATTTCCGTAGTTATCTTTCAGACCCCAAAAATACACTTCCACAAGAACTTACAAAATTATACAGTGGTCCCTCGGTTTTCGGTCATCTCCAAACTCGAACATTTATGTAAGTGTATTTTCGTAAGTGCTGTTGCAAGTGTATTTTTGGGGGTCTGAAATAGACTAACCTACGTGACATTATTTCTTAAGGAAGTAAATTCGTTCAGTAATGGCAATTGAGCAGCATTCTGGAACGAATTTTCGGCGAAAACCGAGGGTCCACTGTACTTACATAATTGCACGATTTCCGGGGTATTCGTTAACCGAGGGTCCACTGTATGTGAACAGTATTTGGTTAAAGGTAGAGAAGTTTTCATTGCATTTATGGATTTAGAAAAGGCATATGATAGAGTGGATAGGGGAGGAATGTGGCAAATGTTGCAAGTGTATGGAATAGGTAGTAAGTTACTGAAGGCTGTAAAGAGTTTTTATGAGGTTAGTGAGGCTCAGGTTAGGGTGTGTAGGAGAGGGATATTACTTCCCGGTAAAAGTAGGTCTTAGACAGGGATGTGTAATGTCACCATGGTTGTTTAATATATTTATAGATGGGGTTGTAAAAGAAGTGAATGCTAGGGTGTTGGGGAGAGAGGTGGGATTATATTATGGGGAATTAAATGCAAAATGGGAGTTGACACAGTTACTTTTTCTGATGATACTTTGCTTATGGGAGATTCTAAAGAAAAGTTGCAAAGGTTAGTGGACCAGTTTGGGAGGGTGTGTAAAGGTAGAAAGTTGAAAGTGAACATAGATAAGAGTAAGGTGATGAGAGTATCAAACGATTTAAATAAAGAAAAATTGGATATCACATTGGAGAGAGGGATTATGGAAGAAGTAAATGTTTTCAGATATTTGGGAGTTGACGTGTCAGCGGATGGGTTTATGAAGGATGAGGTTAAACATAGAATTGATGAAGGAAAAAAGGTGAGTGGTGCGTTGAGGTATCTGTGGAGACAAAAAACGTTATCCATGGAGGCAAAGAAGGGAATGTACGAAAGTATAGTGGTACCAACACTCTTATATGGGTGTGAAGCATGGGTTGCAAATGCTGCAGCGAGGAGGAGGCTGGAGGCAGTGGAGATGTCCTGTCTAAGGGCAATGTGTGGTGTAAATATTATGCAGAAAATTCGGAATGTGGAAATTAGGAGGTGTGGAGTTACTAAAAGTATTTGTCAGAGGGGTTGTTGAGGTGGTTTGGTCATTTAGAGAGAATGAATCAAAGTAGAATAACTTGGAGAGCATATAAATCTGTAGGGGAAGGAAGGCGGGGTAGGGGTCGTCCTAGAAAAGGTTGGAGGGAGGGGGTAAAGGAGGTTTTGTGGGCGAGGGGCTTGGACTTCCAGCAAGCATGTGTGAGCGCGTTAGATAGGAGTGAGTGGAGACGAATGGTTTTTGGGACCTGACGAGCTGTTGGAGTGTGAGCAGGGTAACATTTTGTGAAGGGATTCAGGGAAACCAGTTAATTGATTTAGTTGGACTTGAGTCCTGGAAATGGGAAGTACAATGCCTGCACTTTAAAGGAGGGGTCTGGGATAGTGACAGCTGGGAGGGACTATTCTCAGCTGTCGTATCTGAGCGCTTCTGCAAAGACAGTGATTATGTATGAGTGTGGTGAAAGTGTTGAATGATGATGAAAGTATTTTCTTTTTGGGGATTTTCTTTCTTTTTGGGTCACCCTGCCTCGGTGGGAGACGGCTGACTTGTTGAAAAAAAAAAAAACATGCAAGTGCAGTGTGACCAAAGTGTAAGTAGAAATAGCAAGACGTACCTGAAATCTTGCATGTTTATGAGACAGAAAAAAAAGACACCAGCAATCCTACCATCATGTAAAACAAATACAGGCTTCTATTTTACACTCACTTGGCAGTACGGTAGTACCTCCCTGGGTGGCTGCTGTCTACCAACCTACTACCTATTAAGAGTGAAACTATGCCTATTTAAAAAAAAAAAGTGGAGGTAACCGAGTGGTGCAAGCGTCATGGAGACAGCACAAGTGTTTGGTACTAGAAAATCAACAATTCATTCAAGACAAGGATGTGAAATAAAGACTTGTGCAATGAGTAATCCTCAATGTGACACAGTGAAAAGAATGAGGAATAGGTCATTACAGTTAAAACAGAAAGTTTACTAAATGTGTAGATTGAAAAACAAAGGGGTTCCACTTGAATTATTAGAGAAAAAGTCTATCATACTATAAAAGTGTGAGGAAGAAGGACAGGCTAAAAATGAGTGTACATTAAATTCTGGATGGTTTAACTAGAATGCATAGTGGGTTGCACAATATAAAGTTCAAATTCAAATTCAAATTTTATTTCCTTGCAAGTTTATATTGAGATATATAATTACAATAATGAGTTGCAGTGCAAAGAGAGCCACTATCATGCCATGGCATATACTTTATACTACTTTATTGAGACATGGTACAATGATACATGGTAGACAAGAAATATAGTTATTACTGAGATGTACATGCCAAAAGCCCCTAATATGCTGTGCATTGCGGGCATTCTTAGGTCTACTTAATTCTAGACTACATGGTAAAAAGTTATGGTTGATAATTTATAAAATAAGTATAATTGCGTATCTAAGTTATAAAGTTTGAATATAAGTTGAACATATCAATTAATTGTAGCAATGCAACTAATTGAGTGAGATAACAATTTAAAACAATTACAGTGGACCCCGATTTCGTAAAAACTTCACTCCTGTAGTCTGCTCAAGTGCCATTACCGAACGAATTTACTCCCTTAAGTAAAAATGTCACGTAGGTTAGTCTATTTAAGACCCCCAAAAATACTTTTCCACAAGCACTTACAATATTATACTTACATAAATGTACGATTTCCGGGGTTTACGAAACTCGGGGGTCCACTGTAGTTGCATTGCAGTTACAGTTTACGTGGTCATTATAATGTAAATGTTATGGAAATAGTTAGCTTAGTATGTATTATTCATAACAGGTTTTTACATTTAAGTACATTTAAGTGGAAATAGTTAGCTTAGTATGTATTATTCATAACAGGTTTTTACATTTAAGTGATTAGTCAGGTTTTTACATTAAGTGATTATTTTACTTTGTTGGGAATGTTTGATATTGAGCATTTAGCTTTGGGTGAGAAGGTGGTTTTTTAGCATCGTTTTGAATTGGGGTAAAGGCAGGGTTTCTTTGGCAATGACAGGTAATGAATTACAAATTTTGTGCCTTTTATATGCATTGAGTTTTAACATAGTGTTAGATGGACACGGGGAACATCGATGAGTGATCTGTGTCTAGTGTTATGGTCATGTGTCCTGTTAAAATTGGTAAGGAAAAGTTTGAGTGGTGGGTTAATATTTGCATAGAGTGTTCTATGTATGTAATAGGCACAGTAAAAAGTATGGATGGCTTGTATGGTGAGTAAGTTTAGGTTTTTGAATATTGGTGGAGTATGTTGTCTGGAGTGTGAATTTGTTATCATTCTAACTGCTTATGGGCAGACTAAATTTAATGGCTTACAGACTACACTTAATACTTCTTGAGAAAGTGATCATAGTTTGAGTTGTACATCTGTTTTTATTTATAGCAGACAGCAAGTTTACTCAAATTAACAATCTGGGGATATAACATTGGGACAAGTTGAAAGTATTTTGCAGGTTGTTTATATTAATAGTAAATAAAATAATTAAATTATATTATTTGGTAAAGTTAAGTATTCAGTATTTAATTTAGGGTGAGTATGTGGTTTTTGAGAAGAGTCTTAAATTGATGTTCAGACCGGGTTACTTTAGTATTTACTGGTAACGAATTCAAAATTTTGGGGCCCTTTATGTGCATAGAGTTTTTGCACAATGTGATATAGACACAGGGTACATCAAAAAGTGATCTGTGTCTAGTGGTACGGTCGTGCATCCTATTAAGGTTGGTGAGGAGAAGTTTGAGTGGAGGGTTTATGTTTAAGTGTAGTGTTCTATAAATGTAGTAAGCACAATAATAAGTATGATGTTCTTGATGGTGAGTAGTTTTAGACTTTTGAATATTGGTGGAGTATGTTGTCTGGAGTGGGAATTTGTTATCATTCTAACTGCAGCCTTTTGTTGGGTTATTAGTGGTCTTAGGTGATTGAATGAAGAGAGTGAAGAGAGTGCCTTTCCCAACCAAGCTGCTGAAGAAAAGTTCCCCACCAAACTAGCTAACATTATCTCTGAGGGTGGCTGCAAACATGAGCAGGTATTTAATGCTAATGAAACAGGTTTGTTCTGGAAGATGCAATCTAGAATACAGTGGTCCCTCGGTTTTCGTGCATCTCCAAACTCGAACATTTATGTAAGTGTATTTTCGTAAGTGCTGTTGCAAGTGTATTTTTGGGGGTCTGAAATAGACTAACCTATGTGACATTATTTCTTAAGGAAGTAAATTCGTTCGGTAATGGCACTTGAGCAGCATTCTGGAATGAATTTTCGGCGAAAACCGAGGGACCACTGTATACATCAGCAAACAAGAAAACTGATCCTGGATTCAATCTCATAAAACACCATTTCAGCTTGCTTTTTTTCAGTGATACATCAGGAAATTTTAAATGTAAGCCCATGCTTGTTTATCACTCCAAAAATTCCCTTGCTTTAAAAGGTAAAGCCAAATGCACATTGCCTGTTATTTGGAAGTTGAAAGCAAGGGTGACCGAGGTCCTCTTTACTGAGTGTTTAAGGCATCACTTTATTCCTGAAGTGAGGATGTATCAGTCCCTGAAAAATGTTGCACTCAGGGTTCTCCTTGTTCTTGATAACTGTCACAGTCATCCTCAACTCCTGCAGCATGTGGAGCCAAGTATCAACATTGTCTTTTTATCACCAAATATGATATTGTATTAATGTTGGTAGAATTACTGATAATATGTTAGGTAAAAGGACACAAGTGCAACTAATGCGTCATTTTATTGTGGAAACATTTCACTCTCCAGGAGCTTTGTCAAACTGTTACAAACAATACATGGACACAGAGGGTATATATAGGCTTAGAATGAGGTGTATGGGACAATATAATCAATGTAGAAGTAGTAGTAATTGTAATACTAGTGGTAGTAGTAGTAGTTGTAATAGTGGTAGTAATAGTTGTAATACTGGTGGTAGTAGTAGTAGTTGTAATACTGGTGGTAGTAGTAGTTGTAATACTGGTGGTGGTGGTAGTAGTAGTAATACTGGTGGTAGTAGTAGTAGTAGTTGTAATATTGGTGGTGGTAGTAATAGCTGACTTGCTTGGGTAGCATTAAAATGGGATGGGAAAATATTTTTGTTAGTGGGTTGGATTTGAGAAGGCCTGTTTCAGTGTTCCTCCTCTGTTATGTTCTTATGTAGTATCAGCAGCAGCAACTATGTGATAGCAAGGTTTATTGTTTTGGTAGAGAACCTTTTTCTAAGGGTAATAAAACAAAAAGTACAAAATTTGATGGAAAATCGACGAAATTACGCTCTCACAAATTTTGATGAGTCAGCGATATTTACGCATTGGCAATTTTGCCCACTTTGACTCCCATTTTAGGCCAATTACATTATTTCAGTCAACCAAATTCTTAGCTATTTCACTATTACTTCTATTTTATTGATTGAGCACAAGAAATTGCCAAATCAACTATTTCAACTACCCAATCAACTGATTGGAAATTGGTAATTTGACCAATTTCACAAAGTTCAGAGTATTCCAATTTCAAAATAGGGTCCATAGTAAACAATGCAGGCATTCCTGGCACTAAAATAACATTTCCTCTGTTTATTAGTTACGTTTCCAGGCTTTACAAATGAATTCCATTTTGATTTTTTATTCACATAATGAATTTTTATTCACACCAAAAAATAGAAGATTTACTGTTAAGCAATAATGTAATAATTGTATAAATAATATCAGCACATTCGTGAATGCACATTAGACCCACCAGCTGACGTGTATTGGACACGTGACGTCATTTGTTTACATATGAACATCAGCAAAAATCGAACATTTCTGCTACTTTGAGCTCAGTTTCAAGCCATTTTCAGTACTAAAACCAATCAAAATCATCTCTATTTCTGTAATATATCTTTCATTTCTCACATGAGACCAAGAAACTGCAAATACAACTGTAAAAACCATACAAATATACATCACAAAGTTGCTGTTTTAATCCAAAAACACAGTTGCAATTTTTTTCTCATTATGCACTGCGTGCTGCAAGATTTGTTTTATATGATGCACACTTACCAAATAGATGCATTCTCTCATATCTAGGCCCAAATTTACCGCTCACAGCTTATCTGAGTGAGCTGAGCTCATGGTGTAGAAATACGGCTTGGACCCAGGCTTAAAAGCCATAAAACTACAGGATGGACCCTCAAAGGGTTAATCACTAGTTGGGCATTGTTAATTTCATGAGGTGATTGGTGGAATTCTGGTGCTGTACGCAGGCGTTGTTCAATTTATCATTCCTACATGCATTAATGTGCTGAGGGAGGGGACTTTCGAGGTTTTTTGCTGTTTCACCTACGTATATTCTGTCGCAGCCTCCACAAGGTATAGTGTAAACCCCTGCATTGACTGGTTCATGGGGCTTCAATTTTATCCTGGTTAGATCCCTTATGGAAATGCTGGATGCGATGGCAACTCTAGTGTTAGCTTGCACAAGAACTTTAGAAACATTCAGTGCAACCTGGCTGTTGGGAAGGATTATAACTTTATAACATTGTATGGAGTGGTGTTGGTGCATGGAGAATTATCATCTGAAGGGCTCTTTTCTAGCAGTCTGATGAAAAAGGAAGGAAAATGTAGATCAGTGAAGGCTTGGTGTATGTTTGTACACTCCTCGTCAAGAAACTCTGGAATAAAATTTGGTATGCTCTTAGGAAAAATCCGATGATGATGCCTCTTTTGGTCTTAGTAACTTGACTGGAATAGAAGTGTGTGAGATCATTTTTGTTAGTAGGTTTCCAGTAAACTTGAAATCTTAGAGTGTTATCTTCTTTGTGAATGAGGACGTTTAGAAAAGGTAGCTTGTCGTTGGACTCTTCTTAGAGTGTAAACTGGATAGCTGGTTCAATTGCATTGAGCCTTGCCTGAAGATTCTGCACATCAAAATGTTTGGGACGTTTGAGGACGTTGTCCACATAATGTAACCAAGTGACCCTGGTGGGGATGATGCTGGTGAAGCGTTCACCTTCCAGGTGTTCCATATACAGTGGAAACTCTGTTTTCGTATGTCCTAGTTTGTATGTAAAACTATAGTTATTCTCTATAAAATGTATTTTTTGTTAATATTTTTGGGTGTTTGGAATAGATTAATTGGATTTACATTATTTCTTATAGAAAATATTAACAAAAAATACATTTTATAGAGAATAACTATATTTTTCCTGTAATTGTTTTACATGATGGAAGGATTGCTGGTGTCTTTTTTCTGTCTCATAAACATGCAAGATTTCAGGTATGTCTTGTTACTTCTACTTACACTTAGGTCACACTACACATTCATGTACAAGCATATATATACACACCCCTCTGGGTTTTCTTCTATTTTCTTACTAGTTCTTGTTCTTATTTCCTCTTATCTCCATGGGGAAGTGGAACAGAATTCTTCCTCCGTAAGCCATGTGTGTCGTTAGAGGCAACTAAAATGCTGGGAGCAAGGAGCTGGTAACCCCTTCTCCTGTATATACAGTGGTCCCTCGGTTTTCGTGCATCTCCAAACTCAAACATTTATGTAAGTGTATTTTCGTAAGTGCTGTTGCAAGTGTATTTTTGGGGGTCTGAAACAGACTAACCTACGTGACATTATTTCTTAAGGAAGTAAATTCGTTCGGTAATGGCACTTGAGCAGCATTCTGGAACGAATTTTCGGCGAAAACCGAGGGACCACTGTATTACTAAATGTAAAAGGAGAAACTTTCGTTTTTCCTTTTGGGCCACCCCGCTTCGGTGGGAAACGGCCGACGTGTTGAAAGAAGAACTATAGTTTTACATACAAACTAGGGCATATGAAAACTGAGGTTCCACTGTACAAGTTCCCCTACCAAAGGTTTGTTAATAGAGTCTGTTGTTGAAAAAAAAGCAGTTGAAGTTAAAACAGTTTAATCAGGTCAACGAAATCTCCAGGAGGTAGAGGAAAATTAAGGTCCTGATTGATTTTACGTTGTAGAACGTCAATGGCTTGTGTGGTGGGTACTTTAGTGAAGAGTGAAGTTAAGTCCAAACTATTTAGTTTCTTGTTATGGATGAAGAGGTCTCTGATGCAGTTCAGAAGGTCACCTGAATGCTTTAGATGAGTGGGGCTGATGGTCCCCAGAAGGAAAAGATGTTTGGCAAGAACTCTGTCTAGTTTGTGTGGTATACTGCCTATACCTGATGTGATTGGTCTGAGAGGAATGTTATGTTTACAGGGCTTAGGTAAATCATACATGTGTGCTGGTTTGGGGTTACTGGGTATCAAGTGCAGAAGTTTCTTCTCTTCATTAGTGCTTCTGAGTAATTGTCTGGTTTTGTATTGGAAATTCTTGGTGTCCAAATAACGTCATGCAGGTGTTATTTGGACACCCTCCTTTGTGCTCACAGCTTTCACAACAGACACAACTTCCTACAAGACTGTCTGGCTGAGAAGGTGATTCCTAAGTCCACTCCTAGACAACTCTCCAACTTCAGACACCCTTTCTCTCCAGCTGCCCAAGCTTACTTAAATGAATGTGCCAAAGAACTTTGTAACATCTCTAAGGAATCCTTTGAAACAGCAAGAAATATGACAGCCAATCTGCAGATTGACCACCACACTGCTGAGCATATTCTCAGCATAGTCACCACAGGCAACCTCCAACAGAAGATTAAACTCAATCGCAAACTTCAGTACCTCTGCACAAAGAGTCGATGAAAGGAAATTTGACGAGAATCCTTGATAAACAACCTATCATCATGCACCTTAACTGACTACGAGAAACAAGCGCTGAGTCTAGATCTCAAATTTACCACTAACCTATGCAAACCAAACCACCAACTGGACTTAGTCACCAGAAACCAAAGACACAGTGACAGTATACAGGGCATTCTCACTGCAGCTTTATGTGAGTCTTCTACTAATCTTCCTAGATGGTATATCACTGCCCTTAAGGACCTCACTAATGGCCCAAATATTATCGTCACCACCGCCAACAAAGGAGGTGGAGTCGTCATACTCAACACCGTTGACTACAACACCAAAATGGACCTTTTGAACGACCTGTCAGAGCTATCAGACATATTCTGGGAATCAGACATGAGCGCCCTAAATCCCTACCAGTGCCTAGAGAAGCTGAATACAGAAGTATACAAGGTATGTATGAAGCATGTACCATTGAGGAAACCCAGAAGAAGATCAGATATAGAGAGAGCGTAGGAGATGGTACAGAAGAAGAAAACGGGTTACTGAATTGCTTAAAAACACAAATATGTTGCAACAGAGGAGAGACAGTCTTAACCGAGAGATCACTGAATTAGAGCAAAAACTTAAGATGTTATACCTAACAGAGGAAGTACAAAGGGAACAAAGGGCCATACAGGATATTGCAAGAAACCCAAAATATTTCTATTCCTATGCAAAATCCAAGCTAAGAACTACCTGTAGAATTGGACCATTATTGAGAGGAGATTTGTATCCTGACGATGAACAGGAAATGAGTGAAATCCTAAAAAAACAGTATGAGTCGGTGTTCAGCAACTCACTAAATGACAGCAAGGTAGAAAATGCAGAAATATTTTTCACTCCAGCAGAAGGCTGCGCAGACCAACTAACTGACATTAGAACAAATCCCATAGATTTCGAAAAAGAAATGGACAACATGCCCACTCACTCAGCACCTGGACCAGATTCATGGAATGCTTTATTTATAAAGAAGTGCAAAGTACCATTATCACGAGCACTCAGCATTCTTTGGAGAAAGAGCTTAGATCTAGGTCAAATACGGAGGCCTTAACCCTTTCAGGGTTTCGGCCGTACTAGTACGGCTTACGCACCAGGGTTTTGGTCGTACTAGTACGCCTAAATTCTAGCGCCCTCAAATCAAGCAGAAACAGGCTGGTAGGCCTAGATGTGAGAGAATGGGTCTGTGCGGTCAGTGTGTGCAGTATAAAAAAAAATCCTGCACCACACAGTGCATAATGAGGAAAAAAAAAACTAATCGTGTTTTTGGTTTAAAACAGCGAATTTGCAGTCTATTTTTGTATGGTATTTATGCTTGTATTCTCATTTTCTTAGTCTCATTTGATAGAATGTATGATATATTACAGAAATAGAGATAATTTTGACTGGTTTCATGATGACAAGTACCTTGAAACTGAGCGCAAAATAGCGAAAATGTTCGATTTTTGCCTATGTTCAAGAGTAAACAAATCACGCCATGTGTCCAATACACATCAACTGGGTAGTCTAATATTCTTGCACAAGTGCGCTGATATTATTTATACCATTTTTACAATGATGCAGTTGTATACATAACAGTAAATCTTTTATTATTTGTGAGAATAAAAATTCAAAATGGAAAGCAAGAGTAATGTAAAAGGGGCCTGGAGACGTGACTAATGAACAGATAAAATGTTATTTGAGTGCCAGGAATGTCTGTCTCATTTATTCTGGACCCTATTTTGAAATTGGCATCTTTTGAAATTTGTGTGAAATTGGCCAAATTGCGAATTTCTGACCACCTTATTGGGTAGTTGAAATTGGTAAATTGGCTGTTTCTTGTACTCAATTGATAGAACAAATGGAACTCTAGCGAAATAGCTATAATTTTAGTAGACTGAAACATTGGAATTTGCCGAAAATAGGACTCAAAGTGGGCGAAATCTCCAATGTGTAAATGTCATCGTACTGCTAACTTCGCGAAAGCATAATTCTGTTAGTTTTCGATCAAATTTCATAATTTTGGTATTGTTGTGATCGGAAAAAGATTCTCTATCATTTCATAAGAAAAAATAATTTTGTTTTTTTCCGAAAAATTTGGGATCCTGAGAACGAGTTTCGGAGAGGGCCTGTGGACCCTGAAAGGGTTAATGAGTGAAGACAGCTCCTTTGCATAAGGGAGGTAGTAGAGCACTAGCTAAAAATTACAGACCAGTAGCCCTAACTTCTCCCATCATAAAAATATTTGAAAGAGTGATGAGATGGCAGATTACAAAGTTCATGGACCAGCACAACCAACATAACCCGAACCAGCATAGCTTTAGAGCGGGACAATCATGCCTGTCACAGCTGCTGAACCATTATGACAGAATTACGGAGGCATTGGAAAACGACTAAAACGCAGATGTGATTTACACAGATTTTGCAAAGGCGCTTGACAAATGTGATCATGGAGTGATAGCGCAAAAAATGAGGGCCATGGGCATTACGGGGAAGGTAGGCAGATGGATTTTTGAGTTCCTAACACACACAACACAAAAAGTAGTAGTGAACAGGGCAAGATCCAGCATCAGCGAGGTCAAAAGCTCAGTGCCCCAAGGCACTGTCATGGCACCTCTGCTGTTTCTCATCCTCATAGCAGACTTAGATAAAAACACCTGGCACACTTTTGTATCATCATTTGCAGATGACACTAAAATAAGCATGAAAGTCACTACGGTAGAGGACACTGAAAAATTACAGGAAGACATAAGCAGGGTTTTTCAGTGGGCAGTGGAGAACAACATGACGTTCAATGGTGATAAGTTTCAGCTGCTTAGGTATGGAAAGAATGAAGAACTCAAAAGTAACACTATACAGTGGACCCCCGGAAATCGGTCGGTCTGATTATTGGCCGGCTCGATTATCGATCGCTTTTTTTGGCCCAATTTTTCCCGGTTATCGGCCCTTCCCCGATTATCGGCCGTGTACCAGGCCTGTCTGCCTGCCCCGCGCTTGCGCGCCTCACCGCGCAGGCATCATGAGCCAGTCTAGTGTTGTTTACATTTGAGTGAACATTACCCAGCGCTCTCATTCAAACATTTCACAATAAATTTATTGTGTTTCTTCGTGATTAAGTGATTGTCACTGTGAAATAAGTCACCATGGGTCCAAAGAAGTTTCCTAGAGGCACCCCTGTGGTAAAGAAAGTGAGGAACACCATCAAACTGAAGGAGATAGTTGAAAAATATGAGTGCCGTACATGTGGGGGAGCTTGCCAGGATGTACAACAAAAACAAATCTACTATCACCTCTATCCTGGCAAAGAGAAAAGAAATCAAGGAAGCTGATGTTGCAAAAGGTGTTAACATGTTTGCCAAAAATAGATCAAAAACAGTGGATGAGGTTGAGAAGTTGTTGGCGGTGTGGATCAACGAAAAACAGATAGCGGGTGATAGCGTTTTCATGGCGATAATTTGTGAAAAGGCAAGGTAGTTCACGCAGATCTTGTCAAGACAATGCCTGGAACCAGTGCTGATGTGAGTGATTTTAAGGCCAGCAAAGGCTGGTTTGACAAATTTAGGAAACGTAGTGGCATACACAGTGTTGTAAGGCATGGTGAGGCAGCCACTTCAAACAAACGTGCTGCTGAAAAGTTTGTGACTGAATTTAAGGGGTTTGTAGACAATGAAAAATTCAAACCCCAACAAGTGTTTAATTGTGATGAAACAGGCCTCTTTTGGAAGAAAAATGCCAAAGAGGACCTACATCATGCAGGAGGAAAAGGCACTGCCAGGACACAAGCCTAAAAAAGACAGGCTAACTCTCTTGTTCTGTGGTAATGCTAGTGGTGATTTAAAAGTGAAGATTTTACTGGTGTATCACTCTGAAAATCCCTGCATGTTTAAGAAAAACAGTGACGTCAAGAGTAAATTGTGTGTGATGTGGAAGGCTAACACTAAGGCATGGGTCATGAGGGAAATTTTCCTTGATTTGTTCAATGAAGCGATTGGCCCGAGTGTGAAGAAATACCTCCTGGATAATCAATTGCCACTTAAGTGCCTCCTGTTAATGGACGATGCTCCTGCTCATCCTCCAGACTTGGAAGACCAATTGTTGGAGGAGTTTAGTTTCATCACAGTGAAGTTCTTGTCCCCTAATACCACTCCTCTCATCCAGCCAATGGATCAGCAGGTCATTTCAAACTTCAAAAAACTCTACACCAAAGCAATGTTTCAAAGGTGCTTTGATGTGACCTCGGACACAATTGATCCTAAAAGAGTTCTGGAGGGATCACTTCAATATCTTCAATTGCATAACCCTTATAGATAAGGCTTGGCAGGGTGTTACTTCCAGGACGATGAACTCTGCTTGGAGAATATTGTGACCAGAATGTGTCAAAGAGAAGGATTTTGAAGGGTTTGGGGCTGACCCTGTCGACTTTACGCCTGTTGTGGAATGTATTGTGGCATTGGGGAATTCCATGGGGTTGAATGTGAGTGGCCAGGATGTGGAAGAGTTGGTGGAGGACCACAATGAAGAGCTAACCATTGAAGAGCTGCAAGACCTTCATCTGCAACAGCAACAGACCACAGCTCAGGAAATTCCTTCAAAGGAGGAGGAAAAGAGAGGGAAGAAGGTGCCTTCTTCAAAGATTAAGGACATTTGTGTAAATTGGAGTGAGGTGCAAACGTTTGTGGAGGAACATCACCCTAACAAAGCTGTTGTAGGCCGTGTCTGCGACATGTTCTATGACAATGCCTTGTCCCATTTTAGGCAAATCTTAAAGAGATGCCAGAAACAGAGATCTCTGGAACAATTTTTTGAGCGACAGGGGTCCAGTGACTCTCAAGCTGGTCCTAGTGCCATTAAAAAACAAAGAAGGAAAGTAACCCCGGATAAGGACTCAGTACCTAAAGTCTTTATGGAAGGGGATTCCCCTTCCAAAGAATAATAACTTCTCCTGTCAGTAGTAGTTAAGTTAGTGAGTCACAAGCCTTTCACGTGATCAATGTGCATTGCTAGTCTTTCTGCTGACCTAGCTATGTCATAGGTCACCCTTTGAATGCCGTGAGCGTCCCTCGCTCACTAGAGTCAGTTCAAGACAGGATAGCAGAGTAGAAGGTCAGGCGAAGGCAGCTCTGAGTGTTCTCCCATTTTTACCAATAGTATATAAGTTACCAACCAAGCTACGTTTGTGTTTATTACCAAATCCATCATCAAGAATGTCATGAGCGTCCCTCGCTCACTAGAGTCAGTTCAAGACAAGATAGCAGAGTAGGTCAGGCGAAGGCGGCTCTGAGTGTTATCCCATTTTTACCAATACAATGGACCCTCGGTTTTCGTAGAAAATTCATTCCAGAATGCTGTTTGAGTGCCATTACCGAACGAATTTGTTCCCATAAGGACAAATGTAAATTAGATTAGTCATTTCAGAACCCCAAAAATACACTTACAAAAGCTCTTACAAAAATACATTTACATAATTGTTCGAGTTAGGAGGTGAACGAAAACCGAGAGTTCACTGTATATAAGTTACCAACCAAGCTACGTTTGTGTTTATTACCAAATCCATCATCAAGAACCCACACGACACTCCCTCTTCCCTCCTTCTGTCTTCCATACATCAAGAGTCTTCAATAAAGGTAAGTGTGATGTTATTATTGCTTTATATTGATTTGTCATTCTTTTCTGTATGTAAATCTATATTTAACCTCTAAAAACATTATTTTTTGTTAATACTTTTGGGTGTCTGGAATGGATTAATTGGATTTACATATTTCTTATGGGGAAAATGGTTTCGGTTTTCGTGAATTTTGGTTTTCGGCACACTCTGGAATGGATTAATCACGAAAACTAAGGGTCCACTGTATTTTATTTGACAACATCAGCTGTTTCTCACCAAGGTAGAGTCACTAGGGTGATCCAATAAAAGAAATATTCACCATCACTCATTCAATAGCTGCCTTGCATGAACATCACATTCAAATACAGTGGACCCCCGGTTAACGACCATAATTCGTTCCAGAATGCTGTTCAAGTGCCGTTAACGAACGAATTTATTAACATAAGGAATAATGTAAATTAGATTAGTCCTTTTGGTCCCCCAAACATACACTTACAGAAGCACTTACAAAAATACACTTACATAATTGTTAGTGGTTGGAGCAGGCCGTTAACCGGGGGTCCACTGTACGTGTAACATTATACAGTGGACCCCCGGAAATCGAACGCCTCCCAACTCGACCTATTATGTAAGTTTATTATTGTAAGTGCTTTTGTAAGTGTATTTTTTGGGGGTCTGAAACGGACTAATCTAATTTACATTATTCCTTATGGGAATAAATTCGTTCGGTAGCAGCACTTGAACAGCCTTCTGGAACGAAGAATGTTCGGTTTCCGGGGGTCCACTGTACAGTGGACCCTCGGTTAACGAATACCCCGGAAATCGTGCAATTATGTAAGTATAATTTTGTAAGTTCTTGTGGAAGTGTATTTTTGGGGGTCTGAAATAGACTAACCTACGTGAAATTTTTCCTTAAGGGAGTAAATTCGTTCGGTAATGGCACTTGAGCAGACTTCAGGAGTGAAGTTTTTACGAAACTCGGGGGTCCACTGTATATGTATGAATATCAAATACAAAGCGATCCAACTGAGATAGCTTTCAATCTCATTATAGCCTACTGACAGGAGTATAAGTGCTACTAAGGCAATACATCACATCACTAGCATATCAATGGCATATATTTCAAATCTGAAATAAAATGCACTGACCTCCAGAAGTGACTTCTGGTAAACTCAAAGTAACAACCAGAAACTAACCCTCCCCACCCCATGAAGGTCTACCTTTGAAGGAATGACATGTTTAACCCTTTGGGGGTCCAAGGGGTCTCATTGAAACTCGTTCTCAGGGTCCACGAATTTCAAAAAAAAAAAAAAAAAAAAAAATATTTTTTTCTTATGAAATAATAGAGAATCTTTTTCCGATCATAACGCCACAAAAATTATGAAATTGATCGAAAACTAACGGAATTATGCTTTCGCGAAGTTAGCGGTATCCATGACATTTATGCATCGGCGATTTCGCCCACTTTGAGCCCTATTTTCGCCAAATTAAAATGTTTCAGTCTACTAAAATTATAACTATTTCGCTAGAACTCAATTTCTTCTATCGATTGAGAACAAGAAACCGCCTATTTACCAATTTCAACTACCCAAAATAGTGGTCAGAAAATGGCAATTTGGCCAATTTCACAAATTTCAAACAATGCCAATTTCAAAATAGGGTCCATAATAAACAAGGCAGACATTCCTGGCACTAAAATAACATCTTTTCTGTTCATTAGTCACGTCTCCAGGCCCCTCTTACATTAATTTTGCTTTCCATTTTGAATTTTTATTCTCACAAAAAATAGAAGATTTACTGTTATGTATACAACTGCATCATTGTAAAAATGGTATAAATAATATCAGCGCACTTGTGCAAGAATATAAGACTCTCCAGTTGATGTGTATTGGACGCATGGTGTGATTTGTTTACTCTTGAACATCGGCGAAAATCAAACATTTTCGCTACTTTGCGCTCAGTTTCAAAGTACTTGTCATCGTGAAACCAGTCAAAATTATCTCTATTTCTGTAATATATCATCTATTCTATAAAATGAGACTAAGAAAACGAGAATACAAGCATAAATACCATACGAAAATAGACTGCAAAGTCGCTGTTTTAAACCAAAAACGTGGTGAGTTATTTTTTCCTCATTATGCACTGTGTGGTGCAGGAATTTTTTTATACTGCGCACACTGACCACACAGACCCATTCTATCACATCTAGGCCTAACAGCCTGTTTCTGCTTGATTTGAGGGCGCTAGAATTTAGGCGTACTAGTACGTCAATAACCACAGTGCGTAAAACGTAGTTGTACGACCATAACCCCGAAAGTGTTAAGCAGACTATCCATGATAATTAGACTAATATTTAGTTTGGTTATTGCAAATAAAAAATAAAACCTTTAGTGAATATGAAAATATTTATCTAGCTACATCACTAGTAAGCAGAGCAAAACAATAGTTTCTATTACAAACTTACTCTCTGTAGTTCCATGGCCACAGGTTGCCTGGGTGCTGTGCTTTTATAAATTTGGGACAAGGTCTCTCTCCAAAACTGGAGCCGCATTTTAGCCATCAATGTTTCAGATGTCAAGTCAGATACCTAGAATTACAATATCTTATTATTTTAGGATTACATTATTTTCAACAGTATGAGTACTTGTCAAAATATATCACATGGGACTCATTTCTGTCATTAAATACAGTGGACCCTCGGTGTTCGTCCTGCTCCAAACTCGCCCTTTTATGTAAGTGTATTTTTTTAAATGCTTTTGTAAGTGTATTTTTGGGGGTCTAAGAGGACTAGTTTACTTTACATTATTCCTTATGGGAATAAATTTGTTTGGTAATGGCACTTGAACAGCATTCTAGAACAAAAAAATCATGAAAACGGGGGTCCACTGTACATTAATTAAAAAAAAAAAAAAAAAAAAAAAACAGTAACTGAAGGTTCATAATTGAACAGCATTTCAATTATGAACTTTCCCAAATCAAGATCTTAATTTATGCAAGTGTGATTTTTTTATACACATCAGCTGTTGGTAGATTGGTAAGTTGGCAACTGCCCAGGAAGGTACTACCGTCCTGCCAAGTGAATGTAAAACGGAAGTCTGTAATTATTTTACATGATGGTAGGATTGCTGGTGTCTTTTTTCTGCCTCTTAACCCTTTCAGGGTCCGTACTGTAGTTCTAAGGCTTTAAAGCCTGGGTCCAAGCCATAGTTCTACGTCATGAACTCAGTTCACTCAGAACACACTAAGGACCCGTCTGCAAATCAGTTTAAGGCCCTACTAAGAAATCACCTCATCACCTAAAATTAACCAGACAAACCGTACTTAATACCTACCAGTTACTCAAAAGCTACTCATATTGTGCTGAGGATTGCTCTACCACTTACCCACAACTTCAAAATTAGGATGTCTAAATTAGGATGTACTAAATTGTAATACATCATGTTGTGAATTGTTCTATTGTAATACTGTAATCTTTATAAACTAATTCAATAGTGTAATTATTCTCTACTAGACTTATCAAAGCTATGTAGCATTACCTAATAGAATACATATTTAATTCTCTTGTACTCATTGTAACTTATCTAATGACCATATGAACTATTATTGCCTTCCTGATTTTAAGTTAATTTTTAAGTTTGCCCGAAATGCTCTGCATACAAAGGGGCTTTTGGCATGTATACCCAACTATTATATTCCTCTGTACAACCACGTATCATGTCAAAATAAACTTCTTATTCTTATTAGCTCCTTTCGAGTCTTTAAAAATTACTTTTATTAGTAATAACTATATTTTTTGCCAAATAAACATAAAACCCACCTGAGATAATTCTACATTGAATGCCCGTATAGCCAAAGCAGTGGTTCGAGCAGTTTGTGGGAGTAGCAGTACAGAAAGGAAGTTTTCATAATCGTATTGTCTGAAAACAAGAAAAATTATAACTAAAAATCTTTCTATAATGCTTCTAATATGGCAACATATCAAATACAGCCTCTCCTAACTTAACGACATAGTTCCGTTCCCAAGACCACGTCGGTAAACGAATTCATCGCTAAATGAGGAGCATACAGTGGTCCCTCGGTTTTCGTGCATCTCCAAACTCGAACATTTATGTAAGTGTATTTTCATAAGTGCTGTTGCAAGTGTATTTTTGGGGGTCTGAAATAGACTAACCTACGTGACATTATTTCTTAAGGAAGTAAATTCGTTCGGTAATGGCACTTGAGCAGCATTCTGGAACGAATTTTCAGCGAAAACCGAGGGACCACTGTACTATAATGGTAGTGGGTTTGTGTCAACCATCTTTGATATTGTTTTAATGTCACCTTTGCATCATTTATAACATTTTTAGTACATTTTTAAATGTTTATACAGTAGTGTACTCTATATAATGTAATAAACAGAATAGAGGAAATCAGCACTAATTTACATTATTTAGGTACGTATGCTGGTCAGAGAGCCCGTCGTAAGTCTGAGTTGTCGGTAAACGAGTACATCGCTAAGTGAGAAGAGGCTGTATAGTACAGTAGGGCCCCACTCATACGGCAGGTTAAGTTCCAGGCTACTGCCGGAAAGTGGACACTGCCAGAAAACAGAACACCATTTTTTCACTTTTAAATGCATACAAATGCCAGATAACAAGTTTACACTAACATATATTAAGCTAACAGTGGAACTAGACATTAGAAAACAATAAAAAGTAAAATACATACACAGTACATTCATTATTTAACCAATAACCTTAACCCATAACCCAGCAAAAGGCTGCAGTCAGAATGATAACAAATTCCCACTCTATACATACATACATACATACTCCACCAATATTCGAAAGTCTAAAACTACTCACCGTAAAGAACATTCATTCACACTTATTCTTGTGCCTACTACATACAGTGGTACCTCGAGTTACGATATTTTTTCGTTCGAGAATGCTGTTCAAGTGCCATTACCAAACGAATTTATCCCCATAAGGAATAATGTAAAATAGACTAGTCCTTTTACACCCCCAAAAATATACTTACAAAAGCATTTAAAAAATAAACTTACATAAAAGGGCGATTTTGGGGACCATCGTAACTCGAGGTACCACTGTACATAGAACTCTACACTCAAATATAAACCCTCCACTCAAAATTCTCAACAACTTTAACAGGACCCATGACCATAACACAAGACACAGATCACTTTTTGATATACCCCAAGTCCATATCACCCTGTGTAAAAACTGTATTCACATAAAGGGCCCCAAAATCTGGAATTCATTACCAGAAATTATTAAAACAACCTGGCCTGAACATCAATTTAAGACTCTTCTTAAAAACCACCTACTCACTCTAAACTAAATACAGTGGTACCCCGACTTACGATGGTCCCCAAACACACCCTTTTATGTAAGTTTATTTTTTAAATGTTTTTGTAAGTGTAATTTTGGGGGTCTAAAAGGACTAGTCTATTTTACATCATTTCTTATGGAGAAAAATTCGTTTAGTAATGGCACTTGAACAGCATTCTGGAATGAAAAAATATCGTAAGTCGGGGTACCACTGTACAGTGGTACCTCTACTTACGAGCAAAATTCGTTCCAGTCGGCTATTCAAGTGCCGATACCGAAGGAATTTTTTCCCATAAGAAATAATGAAAATTAGGTTAATCCATTTCAAACCCCAAAAAAATCACTTACAAAAGCACCTACATAAATACATAATTGTTCGAGTTGGGAGCTGCTCGTAAGTAGAGGTACCACTGTACTCATACTATAAACTACTTTCAACAATGCTCAGTGTTATTTACCCGTAATATAATTGCAATATTTGCTATTGATATAACCATCTTACAAAACACTTTGTCAAAATGTAAAATCCTCAGACTGTAATTTGAGTAAACTTATTATCTGCTATAAACATAAGCTATGTTTAACTATAACAAAATTATCAATTTCTCTAGTATTAAGTAGTCTATAAGTCTTGATTAAGTCTGCCCATAATGCCATGGCATGATAGTGGCTCTCTTTGCACTTCAATTCTATATTGTAATTACAAAATCTCGATGTAAACTTGCAATGAAATAAAATATTATTATTATTAATATTATTACAATTAAAATATTTGCAGTCTTAATGTAGGATGAGATGTGACTAGCATTTATCTGTAAGAAGTCAGGTGTAGGTAGCCAGCCTGGCTCCCACTCCTAGTGTAATATACGATACTACAGTGAATCCCCGAGTAACGAGCAAAATTCATTCCAGAAGCCTGCTCAAGTGCCATTACCGAACGAATTAACTCCCTTAACCCTTTGTGGGTCGACAGGCCTTCTCGGAAACGTGTTCCTGGGGTCGAAAATTTTTTGGAAAAAAAAATAATAATTTTTTCTTATGAAATGATAGAGAATCTTTTTCCGATCATAACGCCACCAAAATTATGAAATTTGATCGAAAACTAACGGAATTATGCTTTCGCGAAATTCGCGGTATCTATGACACTGACGCATCGGCGATTTCACCCACTTCGAGCCCTATTTTCGACAAATTCCAATGTTTCAGTCTCCTAAAATTATAGCAATTTCGCTAGAACTCCATTTCTTCTATCGATTGAGTACAAGAAACCGCCTATTTACCAATTTCATCTACCCAAAATAGTGGTCAGAAAATGGCAATTTTCCAATTTCACACAAATTTCAAACAATGCGCCAATTTCAAAATAGGGTCCAGAGTAAACAAGGCAGACATTCCTGGCACTAAAATATCATGTTCTCTGTTCATTAGCCACGTCTCCAGGCCCCTGTTCCATTACTTTTGCTTTCCATTTTGAATTTTTATTCTCACACAAAAATAGAAGATTTACTGTTATGTATACAACTGCATCATTGTAAAAATGGTATAAATAATATCAGAGCACTTGTGCATGAATATAAGACTCGCCAGTTGATGTGTATTGGACGCATGGTGTGATTTGTTTACTCTTGAACATCGTCAAAAATCGAACATTTTCGCTACTTTGAGCTCAATTTCAAGGTACTTGTCATTGTCATACCAATCACAATCATCTCTATTTCTGTAATATATCTTCCATTCTATCAAATGAGACCAAGAAAAAGAGAATACATCAATAAATACCATACGAAAATCAACTGCAAAGTCGCTGTTTTAATCGAAAAAAACGGTCAGTTTTTTTTTCTCATTATGCAGTGTGTGCTGCAGGATTTTTTTTATACTGCGCACACTGACCACACAGACCCATTCTTTCATATGTATGCCTACCAGACGTTTTCTGCTTAAATTGAGGCCGCTAGAATTTGGGCGTACTAGTACGGCACCAACCCCTGCTCGTAAAACGTACTAGTATGGCACCGACCCCGAAAGGGTTAAGAAATAATGTCAACAAGTAGGTTAGTCCATTTCAGACCCCCAAAAATACACTTACAAGCGCACTTACAATATTATACTTACATACACACACAACCCGCACATATAAAAAGAGAGGAGTTTACGACTACATTTCGGTCCAACTTGGACCATTTACAAAGTCACACTAACACACAGGACAGGTGGAAGGGGTATTTATAGGCAGGCAGACAGGGAAGGGCACAAGAAAGTGGGGTAATAATGGAGGTATTAGTGGAAGTGGTAGTAGTAGTAGTGGAGTCAGTCATATTCTAGGAAAGGAGCACTGCAATGAAGTTGGCGGCCCGCATGGGTTAGGACAAGAACACAGAGGGGGGAAAAGGCAAATAAAATACTAGGCAAAAGAAAAGAAAGAAAAGAAAACCCAGAGGAGAAGGGGGAAGAGATATTATTTATAGTCCGAATTCTTTCATTTTTGGTGTACGTTAAGAAGCAGTTTTCCATCATACATTGCCCAAGTTTCAATAAGATACCCCAACAAACAACTGAAAAAAATTTTTTTACAAAAATCATTATAATAATAATATAATAATAATTCTTATTATTATTATTATTAGTATTATTAATTTAGGGAACTGGAGCACAGATCCAATTTCCTAGATCAAGAGCAAGAGCCCCTCACCAGCGTCAAAGAACTTCCCTTGAGGCCCGCTCGCACCCTGAAATTATGTTTGTATCTAGAAGCAAAAAATCGACTGAGCGACTGCTCGTATCCTGAAAAACTCGCATGGTGGGGCACTCGTAAGCCGAGGTTCCACTGTAGAGTGAAACCCCGAGTTTCGGCTGTAATCCGTTCCAGAAGCTTAGCCTAAACTCAAAACGGCCGAAAGTCAAGAGCAATACAGTGGACTCTTGGTTTTCGTACAGCTCCCAACTCGAACAATTATGTAAGTGTATTTTTGTAAGTGTTTTTGTAAGTGTATTTTTGGGGGTCTGAAAAGACTAATCTAATTTATATTCGTCCTTATGGGAACAAACTTGTTCGGTAACAGCACTCGAACAGCATTCTGGAAGGAATTATCAACGAAAACCGAGGGTCTACTGTACTTCCCATAAGAAATACAGTGGACCCCCGAGTAACGAGCAAAATTCATTCCAGAAGCCTGCTCAAGTGCCATTACCGAACGAATTTACTCCCTTAAGAAATAATGTCAAGTAGGTTAGTCCATTTAGACCCCCAAAAATACACTTACAAAAGCACTTACAATACAGGTACCATCCGACTTACGGCCGAGCTTGGTTCCGACTAACCGGTCGTAAGTCAAAATGGACGTAAGTCGAACCTTACTACTGAATATCAGCATCACATTATGTAATGATTTTATTTTATTGTTTTATTTGGTATTTAATTTTACTTTACTTTTTATGCTGTTAGTACTGTATTTTATACTGTGGTTTAGGAGAAACACTGTACAGCACAAACAGTTGTTATTTCAGAAAATTTGCATACAAAACATGGTTAAGTAGTGCGTATGTCGAGCAGGTCGTAAGTCGGATGGTAGGTGTATTATACTTACATAATTGTACGATTTCCGGGGTGCTCGTTACTCGGGGGTCCACTGTACATAATGTAAATCCAATTAATCCGTTCCTGCTGTCAGGAGGCATGACAAAATAGTATGTACAGTGGTACCTCGAGTTACGATGGTCCCCAAAATCGCCCTTTTATGTAAGTTTATTTTTTTAAATGCTTTTGTAGGTATATTTTTGGGGGTGTAAAAGGACTAGTCTATTTTACATTATTCCTTATGGGGATAAATTCGTTTGGTAATTGCACTTGAACAGCATTCTCGAACGAAAAAATATCGTAACTCGAGGTACCACTGTACTTCAATATGACGCTATTATCAACTCTATGGCTTATTTATCTATCGCAATTCATTTAATACGACATAATAAACAATATAAATAACATAAAAACCTGATATACACTCTAGAATGAATAAAATATGTATGTCATTACATATGTGGTGGCGGGGGAGGACGGACTCGCGGACATTCTTGCTCCAGCTATGAAAATGTCTTCCCATTTGTTACGGCCCCCTACCTAACAATGGGAGTTAGGTAGTTTACCTGCTGGCCTGTGACGTCATCAAACGTGATGTTTGACTGACGAGCCGGCTAGACCGACAGTGTCAATGAGACTCTCCCCTATTCAACACTGGAGAGTTCACCAGCTCCCTGATACACTACTGGAGTTCGCCAGACAGACCTGCTTGAGAGTTGCAGACTTTCGCAGTGTGGTGCTGGTGACAGGCCTACAGTGCTCCAGTGCAGAGAGAACTGGAAGCTCTATCCTCTCTAGATCGTGTTACTCGAAAGCAGCTTTGTACTTGTGATGTTTGCAAGGCCAAGTACAGTGATGAAGGTGTTCTCTTCCTGCTTGATATGAGGACACTGTAATGAGGAGAGCGGCAAGTCTGGTCACCAGAATTACCTACTGGCTTTCATCGTACCTGCGACTATTGTACCTGAAATTATGTACCTGAGGTGTTTTGTGTGACACTGATATGTTATGGTGTCTTGTGTGACACTGATATGTTATGGTGTCTTGTGTGACACTGATATGTTATGGTGTCTTGTGTGACACTGATATGTTATGGTGTCTTGTGTGACACTGGTTGTGTGTCTGGTGTGACACTGGTTGTGTGTCTGGTGTGACACTGGTAATGTTACCCAGAGTGTCAAGGTATTTAGTGGTGTAGTCAAAGTTTGTGACGGTGGCACGACACAGGTTCAGTCGTGTATTTGGGGTGTGTCATAACGTGGTGCAAAGGCTTTATTAGAGATTGAGTTCATGATACAGGGGGCGTGCCATGTGGCACAGAGATGGTGTCGTGTGACACAGTGAAGGTGTCTTATATGGTACAGGAACGGGTGTCATGGAACCCCGTAGGTGTGCCATAAGACAGAGATAAGGGTGTCTGCGGACACGGTGGAGAAGGCGTATCATGACAAGGTGTGGTAGTGTCCTGTGTGACACGATGACGGCAGCGACTTGACACTGCACTAAGTATATGATTTTACTTGTGACTTTTATATTGTACTATGATTTTTGTGTATATAGAAAATATGTTTTTACACAAATTATAAGATTGTTTTTATTCAGATTATATGTTTTTATATTAATAATAATATAATAAATATTGAAAATCTGATATTTTACTTAGTATCCCAAACAGTCGTTTATTACAAATGGTTTCTATTTTGTAATACCATTTTTTCCCCCTTCAGACGTGTTAGTATAACAGAAAACGGAGTTTGTAATGCTAACTGCATTAGATCACTTCTTTCATAAGAAAACCATAATGTAGAAATGAAATGGTGTACGTACACCATTTACATACCTTGCAGAAAACAGGCAGAGCGGCTCATGCTGTCAGGAGTTTATTTCGTTTCATCCTTTTTTTTATCGCTTAATCGCTTAAGTGCTACACTCTTAATGCTACACTTTGTCACTGAACTTAACTGCTTTAAACTCCACAACTTGCACCTGTGCTGACATGCAGGAACACATTAAAATCATTAAGAGTGTGTTATTAGTCTTGAAGAATAATATTAATAATAATAATAACACAATAATAATCACTCTGAGGCACATTAATGTCGTATTAAACGTTAATATGGACATTCATGAACATTCCTGAGCTACAGAACCTTGCATTTATCTACATTGAACTGCATCTGCCACTTTTCTGACCAGGAATTGAGTTTGTCTAAATCCTCCTGAAGTTCCGTGACATCTACGTTTGAATCAATTATTCTACCTATCCTCGTGTCATCGGCGAATTTGCTCATATCACTAGTAATTCCCTCATCAAGGTCATTGATATATACTATTATAAACAATGGGCCTAAGACTGATCCCTGTGGAACGCCACTTGTTACAGATCCCCACTTGGATTTAACCCCATTTAAGCACACTCTCTGCTTCCTATTGGTGAGCCATGACTCGATCCATGACAGCACCTTTCCCCCAATGCCATGAGCTGCCACTTTCTTTAACAGTCTCTGGTGCGGTACTCTATCAAAAGCCTTACTAAAATCTAAATAAACAATATCGAATTCTTTATCGTGATCAACAGCCTCAAAAGCTTTACTGAAGGTTAATAAATTAGTTAGGCAGGAACGGCCCCTCGTGAATCCATGTTGAGTATCATTAATGCAGTACTTGGAAATAGGAGGAAATTAGGTGTGATTCAAGGATGGGGAGGATGTCCCATTGCTTGTATCAAAAGCCTCAGCAGCAAGGAACCTCTATTGAGGGGAGGGAGAGAACAGATACAACATCTTGAATCAAAAGCCCCTCACTGGCATGAAGGAATCTCCCTTGAAGTGTCTCCTTATCAAATGTCACCAAATTACTATACTCCGTGCATAATGAAACAAGACAACAGATCAAGTGTAAAAGCACTACATTTATGGGGGTTACTTCTATGTAAGCAGCAGCTGTCATTACTCCTATAGTTATAGGAAAAAGTGCCTCTTTGCTCATGTGACATCACAGCACAGAGAAGTTTTATTACAGGTGCTTGTAGCTCAACTGGTTGCTCGGTCACTGGATGAGTGGAAATGGTGAGCATCTTTCTTTACACTTGCTGCCCAATGGAAATAAGTCACTCTGTCTGACTTTTTTGGGTTATCCTAGGTTCTCTACACATATGCTGCTATGTATGATAATGTATGTAAATGTATTTGTGTATACCTGAATAAACTTACTTACTTATTCACCTAGCAGTAAGTAGGTACCTGGGTGTTAGCCAACTAGTGTGGGTCACATACCTGGAAACCTGGAGAGGATTTTGGGGGTCAACGCCCCCGCGGCTCGGTCTGAGACTAGGCCTCGTGAAAGAGGATTAAAAAATCCCAATAGATATAAACCATTGATGAGTGGCTTTATTGGGTTATCCTGGGTAACTAACTCTCAAAAGTTAATGTGAATAAAATTTAGCTTGGGTTAAACTGGATCCATGCTTACGTGACATAGGTACTGGCTGCTACTTCCATGACCACAGTAGTGGAAATAAATGGTATAAAATACCGACACAATGGAAAAATAAACACAACCCAGCATTCTCCACCTGACTATACCCTATATATATTCATGTTACTCATTTTCCAGGTAGATCTGTCTGTGACTCGATAAAGCCCACTGCGTGGGCGAAACGTTGTCAATAAAGGATCACATTATACTGCTTATGTGTTTATTTTTCCACCACAGTAGTGCTAAAATAAACCTAAAATTAATATGCAATAAATACAGTATATTTTAAGCCTAATATTTGTGAAAATAGTAAGAACAGTTGAGCAGTGATGTGTGTGGTGTAATCATCACTAGTAAGTTTATTTAGGCACAGGTACACATAAGCACAATTATCATACATAATGCAAATTACCTAGGATAACCCAAAAAAAAGTCAAGGTGACTTATTTCCATTGGGGTCCTTGTAATATCTTATTATTTAAACCTTAAACGTTAAAACAGCTAAGTAACTCAACTGAGTGAAAATCAGTTACAATAAAAGAAAATATACTAGGAATAAGGGAAAGCTGAATATTATGACATGTGTAACAGTTGGATATCTTTATTGATGAAACATTTCGCCTACACAGTGGGCTTCTTTAGTCAAATACAGAGGCAGCAGGTGTAGTAGTGAAATGATGATGTAATCAGTCCATCAATCTTGGAGAAAAAGTATGAGGTAGTCAGTCAGGGACTGACTATACCTGCTGTCTCAGTATTTGACTGAAGAAGTCTACTGTGTAGGCGAAACGTTTTATCAATAAAGATACCCAACTGTTGCACATGTGTCTTAATCTTCAACTTGTCGGTATTTTATACCATTTTGAACAAGGTAGACTTGAGTTATTAACATCAAAGAGAGGATATCTTGAGGATATCTCTCCAAGAGAGAACCCGCAGTAATGGATTTAAATTAGAAAAGTTTAGATTTAGAAAGGATATAGGAAAGTATTGGTTTGGAAATAGGGTAGTTGATGAGTGGAACAGTCTGCTTAGTAGGGTTATTGAAGCAAGGACCTTGGATAGTTTCAAATTTAGGTTGGATAAATTCATGAGTGAGAGGGGTTGGATTTGAGTGGGACTTGCACATGAGTAAATAGAATTATCAAAGCTTATTTCTTGGGTAGCTCTGTTAGTGGGATGGATTGTGTAGAACCTGCCTAGTATGGGCCAACAGGCCTGATGCAGTGTTCCTCTTTTCTTATGTTCTTATGAGAGGAAGAGCTAACATTAATAGGTTGACTCACTTAACAAGATGGAGACAATACTGAGCAGTACTAGTAGTGTTGCTGGCTTGGTGTCTACTGTACACTCTTACATGACCTAACTTGTTGCTTGTCCCATGACCTGGCAGCGTGGGCAACCCACAAATTTTAATTCGAGTCAAAAGCCTCAGCCTGGTGGCTGAGCCAGCCATGTTTACATTATGTACACTCACGCTTGCCAACACAACTTTCCTTCCGTCAAACTTTTCGCAAATTTTCGTTAGGTTGTAGAGTGGTGGTGGCGCCTCCTGGAACAACAACACCCCCAACACTCAAGAAAATAATAATTTAGTAGAGAAAAATGAAGATGTGTGAAGGTGTATATAGTACGTTATGTGTTATTGTTGTATATTAGTGATGGTAGGCGGTGGCTGAGAATTGTACCGCCGCCGCCGACACTATCAACAACAAGGTTGGCAACCCTGAACACCACTCTTCAAATATTTATTTTGGTTCAGCCAAACTTAACTTAGTGTTGAAAATCTAAGCATTTGTTAACTCGGACAATTTGTGCTAGTGGAGGTGTTGCTCAAGAGAAGGTGACTAAAGCTGCTTCAGTAGCACACATGGCACTTCCGTGTTTTTTAGAAGAGTGTGTCATAATTAAGCTGGCCAGCATTGTTGGAACATTTTCATTTGGGTGCAAATGGCGACTTATATATTAAGATGAAGTTTGTCAGTGGAAATAGCGGTGAGATTGTCGGAGTGTGAGGGTGGGCGGGCGGCCAAGTGAGGCAGAGTGAGAGCTTGTCATAATGGTGTGTAAGGATGAAGTGTGTCTGTGGTTTAAGAACAATGAGCCACACCGCCGCCTGGAGTTGCTGTGTGGCCTGCTGAACATGTGTCTACCCATGGAGCTCAGGTTTATTAGCACATGTGTGGAAGACCTCGGCAAGAGGGACTTCCATGACCTCAGGGAAGCTGAATACAAGGCCAACAACACGCAGGAGATCAGCAAACTCTCTAACTTGTTAGAGGAGAGGACGCGCAGCAAGCTGATAGTGTTCACAGCCTTGCTGAGCTCCAGGAACCACAGCTGCTCCTCTCTGCTGTACCAGCTGCTAGCACAGCACACCGCCCCTCCCACCGACCTCAACTACATGAGGGAAATGCTGCTGGTGTACACTATGGTGCTCCACCACCCAGCTTTCACCTTCGAGCAGAAGAGAGTGATAGCAGAGCTCCACAGTAGAACCTGCAGACTGGAAGCTCAGCTCTCTCACCAGAGCAACACCGAGGTGCTAGATGCTCTATCCCACAGCTGTAGTCCAACTACTGAGGTAAACTGCATCTAAAACACCATAACCACACCTTCTCCCACTCTACAAACTTTAAACTTCCATCCCTTACTAATCTGAATTATATCATGAAATGTAGACCTACAAAATATTCCAGTGGAAATAAGATATGCTCATTGGGTTAATAATCCTAATAAAGTATTTTTCTTCTCACTAAAACCTAATATCATTTGTTCATTTTCACTTCAATTCTTGTCACTTTTTAACACTAGGAAAAAAAGTGTCCAAGATTTAGTCAGTAACAAATTAACTGTAAATATGATATACTTTGGGTATAATTTTTTTAAAAGCATTACAATATGATAAATACTAATGCAAAACCCATAGTGTATACATATATTAATAATAATAATATCTTTATTTACTACAAGTACATGTACAAGGTATACAGGTCTAGCTGACATCAATGACATACTACTGTATAGAAAGCCCCATGTTATGCTGAGCATTTCGGGCAAATTAGGTCAGTGTCCCAGGATGCGACCCACGCCAGTCAACTAACACCCAGGTACCCATTTTACTGATGGGTGAACATAGACAACAGGTGTAAAGAAACACACCCAATGTTTCTACCCTGGCTGGGAATCGAACCCAGACCCTCGCCGTTTGAAGCGAGAGCTTTAGCCACCAGGCCACCAGTGCCACTTGATTGAAAAACAAATTGGTAGCGTTATCTTATGATTTAATTATCATTATCTGTTGCAAGAAACATTATTGAGAAGTATGATAACATTGGGGTATCAAAGCAGTTTCCCAATATTTTTATATAAAATTAAGTCCCAAAAATGTAGACACTACAGTATAAAATGTTTGTAGATTTTCCTGCATACACCTACTGACAGATAATTTCATTTAAGATTGCAAAAATATTAAGTTTAAAAACTGTTGACTGATATACCATTGAATTATAAATATAACTGAAAAATGTTGTCAACTTGTTCAGTATTGTTTCCTTGGATCAGATATAATTGCCTCCCATTCCCAAAAACAATGTATGACCCCCTAGGGGTTTTGAGATCCCCTTGAACTAAAATGCTTAATACAGTGGAACCTCGAGTTTTGGCCATAATCCGTTCCAGAGGCTCGGCCGAAACTCAAATTGTTCGAAAGTCAAAGCAATATTTCCCATAAGAAAAGAATAACTATAGTTTTACATACATAAAACAATTATAAATACATTTAGTACTTAAATGACTAATGAAATAGATGAATAAACATTTAAATAAACATTTAAAATCACATTTACATACCTTTATTGAAGACTCTTGTTGACATATGGAAGACAGAGAGAGGGAGGACTTATTATTGTTTGGAAGGGGAATCCCCCACCATAAGGACTTCAGGTATCAAAGCCCTATCTGGGGTTATTTCCCTTCTTTGTCTTTTACTGGCACTAGGACCAGCTTGAGAGTCAATGGACCCATGTTGAACAAAAAGACTGTCCAGAGAGGTCTGTTTCTGGCATCTCTTTAGCATTTGTCTGAAATGGGACATGGTTTTGTCACTGAACATGTTGCAGAGATGGCTTGTTTCAGCTTGCTCAGGGTGATATTTCTCAGCAAAAGCTTGCACCCTACTCCACATTGTGAAAACCTCCTTAATCTCTGAAGAAGGCACCTCCTTCCCTCCCTCTTCCTCCTCCTCTGATGGTTGATCTGTTTTTGCCATACATCCTGGCAAGCTCGAGCACACACACACCACTTTCGTATTTTTCTACAATTTCTTTCTTCAATTCTATCGTGTTTCTCACTTTCTTTACCAAAGAGCTGGCACTAGGAAGTTTCTTTGGGCACATGGTTAATTATGTAGCAGTTGCACTCAATCAACAAGCACAAAAAACAATGGATTATTGTGAAATGTTTGGATGAACGCGCAGGGTAATGTTCACTCGAGGAGAAATAAAGCCAGACTGATTCACAACGCATTCGTGGGATGCTTTGTGTGGGTGCAGGCAAGGCGGACAGGTCTGGTACGGTGGCCGAAACTCAAGGTACTGTTCGAAACTCAAGACAAAATTTAGGTGAAAAAAGTGACCAAAACTCAAAACAGCCAAATCTTGGGGCGGCCAAAACTCGAGGTTCCACTGCACTGTTAAAAGTTTAATGTTTAATATAAATATAACAATAGTAATAATGCTGTTGATGCTTACTGAAAAAATAGAATATTTAAACCTGTGATCTCTATATAGAAAAGCTGTTTGCCATAAGTCAGTGTTGACTTATTTCTGGCTATTACTGTATTGAGTGTTGATCCTTGGCAGAACTCAGGCATTATATATTTTACCATGTGATAAATGGTTTGAAAACAGACAGGTTGATGATTGAGACACTTATGCAACATATGGGAATTTTCATTAAGGAAACGTTTCGCCACACAGTGGCTTCTTCAGTCCATACAACCTATGGAAATAAGTCGCTTTGATTTTTTGGTTTATCCTAGGTTGTACTTGCATGTACCTGTGCCTAAATAAACTTACACCACAGAATAAGTAGGTTTATTCAGGTACAGTTGCAAAAATCTTTGGATGATTACACTTGTCTTACATAATACAGTGGACCCCCGGTGTTCGTCGTGCTCAAAACACTCCCTTTTATGTAAGTGTATTTTTTTAAATGCTTTTATAAGTGTAGTTTTGGGGGTCTAAAAGGACTAGTCTACTTTACATTATTTCTTAAGGGAATAAATTCGGTTGGTATTGGCACTTGAGCAGCATTCTGTTACGAAAAATGGACGAACACCGGGGGTCCACTGTAATACAATGTAAATTACCTAAGATTAAAAAAAAACAGCCAGGCAGTAACTTATTTCCATAAAGGTTCTTGTAGTATCAGCTATTAGATACCGTAACAATCATTCATAATTTTTTTTTTCAACAAGTCGGCCGTCTCCCACCGAGGCAGGGTGACCCAAAAAGAAAGAAAATCCCCAAAAAGAAAATACTTTCATCATCATTCAACACTTTCACCACACTCATACATAATCACTGTCTTTGCAAAGGAGCTTCAGATACGACAGCTGAGAATTGTCCCTCCCAGCTGTCACTATCCCAGACCCTCCTTTAAAGTGCAGGCATTGTACTTCCCATTTCCAGGACTCAAGTCCAACTAAATCAATTAACTGGTTTCCCTGAATCCCTTCACAAAATGTTACCCTGCTCACACTCCAACAGATCGTTATGTCCCAAAAACCATTCGTCTCCATTCAATCCTATCTAACACGCTCGCACATGCTTGCTGGAAGTCCAAGCATTAAAAACAAAATAAATTAAGCGAATCACGTGTAAAAATAAAGTACAGTGGACCCCCGAGTTACGAGCACCTCGGAAATTGTACAATTATGTAAGTGTAATATTGTAAGTGCTTTTGTAGGTGTATTTTTGGGGGTCTAAAATGGACTAACCTACTTGACATTATTCCTTAAGGGAGAAAATTTGTTCGGTAATGGCACTTGAGCAGCCTTCTGGAATGAATTATGCTCGTAACTCGGGGGTCCACTGTACAATAAAAATATAAGAAATTGAATAAACCAAATGCATAAAAAAAAAATAATGAAAATTAATTGCAATAGAAATGAAATAAAACTGAGTTTATCAAATGCATGAAAATGAAATGCGAGTTTTAAAAGAAAAAAAATAGACATTTATGCGAATTTAACTAGCTATACAAGAAATCACTTTGCTCTCTTTCTGAGCTTCATTCATTAGGTAGCTACTTTTTAGCTCCATCAACTGGTTTATGCTATGTCCTTGATTTGGTCAGGCAACCTGTTTCACTCCTTTATTGCACTGTAGTGGGGACTTGAACCTACTTTATTGTAATTATATAATTTCAATGTAAACTTGCAAGGAAATAAAAATTTGAATTTGAACTTCAGGTATACTAGAAAATTGTGTTAACATAAGAAAGAAGGAGCACTGCAGCAGGCCTACTGGCCCATGCTAGGGAGCTCCAAGTCACACCCACCCACACCCACTCATACAAATACAAATATTTATTTCCTTGTAAAGCTTAGAACATAAGAATATAAGAAAGGAGGAACACTGCAGTAGGCCTGTTGGCCCATAATAGGCAGGTCCTTCACAAATCCAACCCACTAACAGAATAGACACTTGTGTAACATCTGGGCATCTTTATCTGTAGATACTTCGCCCTCCAGTGTATTTAGTTTTACATTCTTCACATTATATCCTTGAACTGTATTGATAAAGCCACTAGATGGTGAAACGCCTACATATAAAGATACCTAGATGCTTCACATGTCTAATTATTTATCCTGGGAAGGTACTAATAGTGCGAGTCACTAACATATAAGAACATAATAAAGGAGGAACACTGCAGCAGGCCTGTTGGCCCATACTAGGCAGGTCCTTCACAATCCATCCCACTAACAGGATATTTGCCCAACCCAATTTACAATGCTACCCAAGCAATAAGCTCTGAAAATTCAATTTACCCATGTGCAAGTCGCACTCAAATCCAACCCCTCTCACCCATGAATTTATCCAACCTAAATTTGAAACTACCCAAGGTTTTAGCCTCAACAACCCTATTAGGCAGACTGTTCCACTCATCAACTATCCTATTTCCAAACCAATACTTTCCTATATCCTTTCTAAATCTAAACTTGTCTAATTTGAATCCATTACTGCAGGTTCTCTCTTGGAGAGATATCCTCAAGACTTTATTTATATCCACTTTGTTAATACCCATCTTCCACTTATACACTTCGATCATGTCTCCCCTCATTCTTCGTCTTACAAGTGAATGTAATTTAAGGGACTTCAATCTTTCTTCATATGGAAGATTTCTAATGCTATGAATTAACTTTGTCATTCTACGCTGAATGTTTTCTAACGAATTTATATCCATTCTGTAAAATGGAGACCAGAACTGAGCCGCATAATCTAGGTGAGGCCTTACTAATGATGTATAAAGCTGTAGTATAACCGCCGGACTTCTGTTGATTACACTCCTTGATATAAATCCCAGTAATCTATTTGCCTTATTACGTACACTTATGCATTGCTCTCTTGGTTTAAGGTTGCTGCTTACCATAACTCCCAAGTCCTTTTTGCAATCTATATGGCTAAGTTCTACATTATTTAACTTATAAGTTGCATTCATCTACATTGAACTGCATCTGCCACTTTTCTGACCACGAATTAAATAATAATAATAATAATAATAATAATAATAGTTTATTTGGACATGATACAAAGAATTACATTTGGTTATTGAGATTACATGAGGTGTACATGCCAAAAGCCCCTAGTATGCAGGGCATTTTGGGCAGACTTAAAATTAACTTAAGTTTGTCTAAATTCTCCTGAAGTTCCCTGACATCTACGTTTGACTCAATTATCCTACCTATCTTCGTGTCGTCGGCGAATTTGCTCATATCACTAGTAATTCCCTCGTCAAGGTCATTGATATACAGTGGACCCTCGGTTAGCGACCGTAATCCGTTCCAGGAGCTAGGCCTTTAACTGAATTAATATTCCCCATAAGAATTAATGTAAATACAATTAATCCGTTCCAGACAAAAATATTCACAACAAAAAAAAATTTAACAATTAAATCAGTACAGTGGACCCCCGCCTAACAAGCAAAATTCATTCCAGAAGCCTGCTCAAGTGCCATTACCGAACGAATTTACTTCCTTAAGAAATAATGTCATGTAGGTTAGTCTATTTCAGACCCCCAAAAATACACTTCCACAAGCACTTACAATATTATACTTACATAATTGTACGATTTCCGGGGTGCTCGTTAGGCGGGGGTCCACTGTATTACATACCTTTATTGAAGACTAATCCTGGCTTCTGGAAGATAGGGAGGAGTTAGTTTTTGGAAGGGGAATCCCCCTCCAAAAGGACTTCAGGTAACAAGTCCTTCTCTGGGGTTACTTCCCTTCTTTTTCTTTTAATACCACTAGGACCAGTTTGAGAGTCACTAGAACCCTGTCGTAGAAAATAACTGTCTAGAGTGCTCTGTTTCTGGCGTCTCTTTAACATTTGTGAAGGTTGTCGCCAATCTTCTTAGGAAAAGTATAATAGAAAAAGACAATAATAACAAGAAAGATAAACACTATTTTAATAGAATGAAATGTAAATAATAAATACGTAAATATGATTATAATAATCCTATCTTAAGAAAAATGAAAACAAAAAATATATATATCTGATCCAAAGCTAGATATTTACACGTGTTGCTCTTGTTAACAAAGAAGAAATGAATCCATGTTAGACTCCGTGGTGTTGGTGGTGTTGTTGTTGTTGTTGCCTCGATGTTTTCCACAAATCCATCAGTTTCCAACATCCACAATGTCACAAATAATGTCAGGGACTCAGGTGAAAGTTGTCCCCTGGTAAAGTACAGTTGCCTGAGGTTTCTAGTGTGGACTTAGGAACTACTGGTGTAGCGAAGAATTGGTGGTAACGACTCTGTTTCTCAATTGGTGAGTACGCCGGCCCCCCACTCAACCTTGAATCCAATGATCCGTGCGGAAACAGAGGAATGTGAAAGAAACCACAAGAATTACTCACCACTCTAGTATTAATTTACATAGTAGGCATAAGGCCTTTAAAAGAAATGGTGAAACTGTAATAACTTTACCAAAAACCAAGGCAGGACAGTAGAAGTTAATGTTGCTAAACATGAGTGAAGCTCCAAAAAAAATTAAAGAGTGAAGCTCTTGAACATAAAATAATGAAGATACGAGCAGCCGTGAAGTACTTACAGTGAGGTCGGGCGTGGTCAGTCGAGTGATTTCAACCTGTGGCCGGAGCCCAGCATTACACCTCTCACCGGGTGAAAAAGGGGGGGGGGTATAGCAGGAGCTAGACACTCACTACACCTCAACAAGCAAACTACCATTCAACCATCACTCTACATACCTTCACACTTTCATCACTCCTATCTATGGACTTTTCCCTCACAACATTTCCCTGAAGTGGAACAAGGTTTTGTCACTAAACATGTTGCAGATATGGCTTGTTTCAGCTTGGTCAGGATGGTGTTTTTCAACAAATGTCTGCACCTTAGTCCACATAGAACAAATTTCCTTAATCTCTGCAGAAGGCACCTCCTTCTCTTCCTATTCCTCCTCCTCCTTTTCAGAAGCAATTGCCTGAACTTTGGTCTGATTAAGATCCACTTCCAGTTGTTGCAGCTCTTCAGTGGTTAGCTCTACCCTGTGGTCCTCCACCAACTCTTCCACATCCTCACCACTCACCTCCAACCCCAGGCTGTTCCCCAATGTCACAATATCTTCCACAACAGGCACAGGGTCGTCAGGCGCAAATCCTTCAAAATCCCACTTGTCAACACAATCCGGCCACAGTGGTCTCCAAGCAGAGTTCAAAGTCCTGGTAGTCACTCCCTCCCAAGCCTTATTTATAAGGCCTATGCAGTTGTAGACATTGAAGTGATTCTTCTAGAACTCTCTAAGGGTCAGTTCAGTGTCTGAGGTCATTTCAAAGCACTTCTGAAACACTGCTTTGGTGTACAGTTTCTTGAAGTTAGAAATGACCTGCTTGTCCATGGGCTGGAGAAGAGGAGTAGTGTTAGGAGGCAAGAACTTCACTTTTATAAATTTGAAGTCCCTAGACATTTGGTCTTCCAAGTCTGGAGGATGTGCAGGAGCATTGTCCAGTACCAGGAGGCACTTGAGTCCCAAATTGTTATCGTGAAAGTATTTTTTCACACTTGGGCCAAACACATCATCAACCCAATCTTTGAAAATTGACCTTGTGACCCATGCATTTTGATTTGATTTCCACATCACACACAATCTTTTCTTGTGGACATTGTGTTTCTTGAATACTGGGAGTTTCAGAGTGATACACTACACAACATGAGAGTTAGCCTGTCTTTCATAGGCTTGTGTCCTGGCAGTGTCTTTTCCTCCTGCGTGATGTAGGTCCTGTTGGGCATTTTCTTCCAAAACAGGCCTGTTTCGTCACAGTTAAACACTTGTTGGGGTTTCAGATTTTCACTCTTTATGTAGTCCTGAAATTCCTGCACAAACTTTTCAGCAGAATGTTTGCCTGAACTTGCAGCCTCACCATGCCTTACAACACTGTGTATGCTGGTAGTGAATTTAGGGCCTTTGCTGGCCCTAAATTAACTACCAGCAGCACTTGTTCCAGGAGTTTTCTTCAAGATCTTCATGCAAATGCCTTGCCTTCTCACAAATAACAGACTCCACTACACTGTCTCCCACTATTTGTTTTTCTTTAATCCACAATAACAATAACTTTTCCATTTGTTCCATTATTGGTGACCTTTGTTTTGTAAGCACATTTACTCCTTTGGCAACATCAGCCTCCTTGATTTGTTCTTTCTTTGACAGGATGGTTGTAATTGTTGATTTGGTTTTCCCAAACATCCTGGCAAGTTCCAGCACCCGCATACCACTCTCATATTTCTCGATCACTTCTCTCTTAAATTCCATTGTGTTTCTCACTCTCTTTGCCACAGGAACTTTACTAGGAACTTTCTTGGGAGCCATGGTTACTTATTTCGCAATTGCACTGGCAAAAAACAATGGAAAACAAGCGAAATGTCTTGATGAATGAGCAGAAGCTTCCTTACGCACCGAGAGAGACAGCCAAACTGAAGCGCAAGCGGCCCCAGCCGGCGGATTGACGCGTCCCATACGGCCGCTAACCAGGAGCCGTAAAACCGGCTGCTAACCGAGGGTTCACTGTATATAATAAACAACAACGGGCCTAAGACTGGTCCCTGTGGAACGCCACTTGTTACAGATCCCCATTCGGATTTAACCCCATTTATACACACACTGCTTCCTGTTCGTGAGCCATGACTCGATCCATGACAACACTCTTCCCCTAATGCCATGAGCTGCCACTTTCTTTAACAGTCTCTGATGTGGTACTCTATCAAAAGCCTTACTAAAATCTAAATGAACAATATCGAATTCTTTATCATGATCAACAACCTCGAAAGCTTTACTGAAAAAGGTTAATAAATTAGTTAGACAGGAACGGCCCCTCGTGAATCCATGCTGAGTATCATTAATCAAATTATGCGTATCAAGATGGCTTCTTATGATATCAGCTATAATTTAGATTTAGATTTTGCCACCGAAGTGGCTAGTTTATTGTGCACCCCATATCCATCCTGTGGACGGTAGCGCAAGAGCATATGGATACACAAAAGGCCTAGGCACTAGGCCCCAAAGGGGTTAACAATTGTACATTTGGGTTCATATCTACATTTCAATTATCTGTTACAAGCAGGTATCTTATTTCATGAATAAGATATCTTGACATGTCACATAGGTTATTATATTGTCTATCTCTATATTCCTCAATAAGTGCACAATTAAGCACATAGTGTTCACGACAGTGACCATATGCCTGATCACATAATTTGCATTTAGTTTGATCATCATCTGTCTCCCAAACTGTCAGAAGTACCTGTAGCCAAGCCTAAGCCTGGCCACTACAACATCAGTCAGTCTGCTCACATTGTCAAGTTGCTCCACAAACATGTCCATCTGTGCTCGCATTATCATGAGCACAGATAGGCACGTTCATGGAAATTAATTTGGATTTATATCTACAGTTCACTTATCTGTTACAAGCAAATTTAGGAAATTTGCTTAGAATAAGTGGTATCTTACCTTCACTAATAAGATATCTTGACATGTCACATAGGTTATTATACTGTCTATCTCTATATTCCTCAATAAGTGGACAATTCAGCACATAGTGTTCAAGACAGTGACCATATGCCTGATCACATAATTTGCATTTAGTTTGATCATCATCTGTGTATCTCCCAAACTGCCAGAAGTACTTGTAGCCAAGCCGAAGCCTGGCCACTACAACATCAGTCAGTCTGTTCACATTGCAAGTTGCTCCATAAACATACTTATCTACATTCATGTTATCATAGTGGGTTATAGATCTACTCAGGCTTCTAACTGCATTCCTATAGCTATCATTTTCATTATTTATTTCTCTCCTAATATTATTCCTAATGCTAGACACAGATATACCAAAGTTATATTCTACATTCTCCTTATGGGTGCTCTTCTTGGCTAACATATCAACTTTATCATGAAGGAGTAATCCAATGTGTGACGGAATCCATAGCAAATGTACTTTAATTCCTTTGTCCCGGATTTTTGAGTATCTATACCTGGCTTCTCCAATGAGCATGCTGTTAGAGTCATTATAGGAGTCAAGAGCCTTCAATGATGACATAGAATCAGTAATAATGATAGAGTCAAGCTCAGTGTCATAAGTTAGCTTTAGTGCCATAAGGATTGCAAACAATTCAGTTTGCAGTGTAGACGCCCAGTTGTTAATTCTTATGCCTAGTTCAAAAATTATTATTGTTCTTAACTAGGGAGGTGGCAACCAGAGCAGATGCAGCCCTGCCAGAAGACTCCTGTTTAGATCCATCAGTGTATATAACTTGAGATAACTTATTACTACCAGCTAGGCGATAAATTTCTTCTTGAGCAGTTGCTTTAACAAGTGATTTAAGGAAGGGATTACTAGCAATGAGCTTCTTGGGAGGGACTTGCAGGTATGTGATATTAAATGAACACATCTTCCATGGAGGGGTGAAATGCTCTTGTTGCCTACAGTGATACAATTCATGCAGGTTGTAAAACTTAATGTAATTGCATGTTTTCACAATCCATTTAGATCTGTGAGTATTTACTTCTAGACATTTAGTAAGATTCATTGTGACAGTGTCTGGTTCATTTCTTAACAATCTAATACCAAGTACAGTGTTAATCTCAATAATCCTATCACTGATACTAGTAATACCAAGCTCCTTCCTCATATTAAGAACCTTTGTAGATTTGGGACAGCCAAGAATAATTCTGAGAGCTTCATTTTGCATTAACTCCAAGGGTCGGAGAGAACTTTCTGAGCTAATATCAACATGGGAGCAGCATAATCAATTAAGGACCTAATATAGGCTATGTACATCATTCTCGCGATTCTCACATTAGCACCATAGTTGGGGTTGTATCCAGCAACAGCTTTAAGAGCATTTAGTCTATCTTTGCATTTTTTATTTAGTTGTGGTATAGTAGATTTGGTAAAGGGTACATCTACACCAAGATATCTGTAAGTTTTAACGTAGCTAATGTTTTCACCCTGCAAATAGATGGGTGGGGGATGTCGTTTGCTTGTTAATATCTTTGTTTTAGAGGAAGATATTATGAGGCCTAGTCGATTACAAATTGCTTGAACTTCATTAAGAACGGAACTCATCTTTTTATGCCCTGTTGTATGGATCATGATGTCATCAGCATAGCTTATTTTTTGACTAGTAATTTACCAACAATTGAGGTTAGGCTTAGTGGGCGGTAATTTGACGGTAAAGACTTGTCCCCTGCTTTAAAAATAGAAATTACGTTGGCCATCTTCCACATATCGTACACTACACCTGTTTGAAGAGATAAATTAAAAATGTTAGTTAATGGTTCACAGAGTTCCATTTGCATTCCTTAACCCTTTGGGGGTCGACAGGCCTTCTCGGAAACACGTTCTCAGGGTCGAAAAATTTTTGGAAAAAAAATTTTCTTATGAAATGATAGAGAATCTTTTCCGATCATAACGACACCAAAAGTATGAAATTGGAATGAAAACTTACGGAATTATGCTCTCGCGAAGTTATCGGTCTCGAAGATGTTTACGCATCGGCGATTTCGCCCACTTTGAGCCCTATTTTTGGCCAATTCCAATGGTCCAGTCCACTAAACTCATAGCTATTTCGCTAGAACTCCATTTCTTCTATCGATTGAGTACAAGAAACCGCCTATTTACCAATTTCAGCTACCCAAAATAGTGGTCAGAAAATGACAATTTGGCCAATTTCACACAAATTTCAAACGATGCCAATTTCACACAAATTTCAAACGATGCCAATTTCAAAATAGGGTCCAGAATAACAAGGCAGACATTCCTGGCACTAAAATAACATCTCTGTTCATTAGTCACGTCTCCAGGCCCCTCTTACATTTCTTTTGCTTTCCATTTTGAATTTTTATTCTCACAAAAAAAAAATAGAAGATTTACTGTTATGTATACAACTGCATCATTGTAAAAATGGTATAAATAATATCAGGCACTTGTGCAAGAATATTAGACTCGCCAGTTGATGTGTATTGGATGCATGGTGTGGTTTGTTTACTCTTGAACATCGGCGAAAATCGAACATTTTCGCTACTCTGAGCTCAATTTCAAGGTACTTGTCATTGTCAAACCAATCAAAATCATCTCTATTTCTGTAATATATCTTCCATTCTATCACATGAGACCAAGAAATCGAGAATACATCAATAAATACCATACGAAAATAGACTGCAAAGTCGCTGTTTTAAACAAAAAGCGGTCAGTTTTTTTCTCATTATGCAGTGTGTGGTGCAGGATTTTTTTTATACTGTGCACACTGACCACATAGACCCATTTTTTCATATGTAGGCCTACCAGCTGTTTCCTGCTTAATTTGAAGCCGCTAGAATTTACGCGTACTAGTACGGCACCAACCCCTGCTCGTAAAACGTACTAGTACGGACCGACCCCGAAAGGGTTAAATGTCATTCATCTCTGTTCAAACATTGTATCATGCTGAAATGAAGAATCTTAACCCTTTCAGGGTCCGTGATGTAGTTCTACGTCATGAGCTCAGCTCACTCAGATAAGCTGTGAGCGGTAAATTTGGGCCAGATACGAGAGAATACATCTATGTGGTAAGTGTGCACCACATAAACATGTCCTGCAGCACACAATGCATAATGAGAGAAAAAAACTGAGACCGTAATTTTTCGATTAAAACAGCGACTTTGCATTTTTTTCATATACTTTTTATAGTTGTATTTGCTATTTCTTAGTCTCATTTGATAAATGGAAATTTTACAGAAATAGAATGTTTTGGTTTTAGTAGAAATGGCTTGAACTGAGCTCAAAGTGCGGAAATGCACCTCCTACGTTTAATAATGTGGCTGGTGGGTCTAATATATGTTTACAAATGTGGTGATATTATTTGTACAATTATTACAATATTCATACCATTAAATCTTCCATTTTTGGTTTGAATAAAAATTCATTATGTGAATAAAAATCAAAATGTAATTCATTTGTAAAGGCTGAAAATGTAACTAATGAACAGAGGAAATGTTAGTTTAGGGGCCAGGAATCACGCATTGTTTATTCTGCTCCTATATTTTGCCATTCCCGGGCGTTGAGACTCCAGCAATGGTCTATTTAAGAACGTTGTAAAACATACAAGGAACTTACAGTGACAAGAAAACTGCGGTGACTACAGCGAAATGGACCAAATATGACCAAAACAGGAGACCGGCATTCAAATACCAGACCCGCTACCAGACGTACAATCCTGACAATCACGTTTACCACTACAATGAGTGATTGACTCCCATATCAACTGCACAGTGTTAATGTGAAGTCAACATAAGGAAAACCTAATCAACAAAATACAAGGAAACTGACAGGTCTGTAATGTAGTGTAGTGTCGATTTTTTTCCCCTCAGTGCCAGGTGAGGGGTGCAAGTGATCATTTAAACATGGCTGACTGACATACAATCACCAGCTACTGCCAGATGTACAACTACGAAGCGACATTCTAATTATACTGACAGTAGCTGACCATCATATCAACTGCAGCAGTGTTAATGGGAGGAGAAACACAGGAGAAACCGATAAATCTACAAAACAAACTCCAGGAAACTGTCAGGCTATACCAGCGGTTCTCCTCAGTGCTAAATGTGGGAAAGAAGTGAATAGTTATCCAACCAAGGATATTTTTAATAGCTGTCTTCCATATTAATGACCAGTGTACATTAGGAGGGAAACATAGGAGAAAACGCCAAATCTAACGACAAAACTCCAAGGAATCTGTCAGGGGCAGTGGCCGTTTTTTTTTTTCCCTCACTGCTTTTAAAAATGGCTGACACATCAACTCTACGAGGACTAGCAACAACGACGAGCCCGCTATATGGGATTGATGGCGCTGTGTATGGACATCGCCTTTGAAAAACTTCTTTTACACTGCCAGGATGGAAATGAGTTAGAAGTTGATAGGGAAAGCCGGACTATGAAGTGAGGAGTGATGGGAGTTTACCAAGTAAGGGGACAAGTGAGGGTAATCCGGGTATGTGATAACAGAAAATTTACTAGTAACCAGTGGTGATTTCTAGAGTCGATACTAGCATTGCTAGGTGTCTGATAGGATCAGTGGTTTCTTTTAATAAAAAGTAAAGAAAAGAAAACAAATTTTTGTTTGAAATGATAAAGAGTGAAGAGTAACTATGGCTGGCATCAGAGGGGTTCAGGCTGCCATAATGATATTTATCATTTGTGCATTTCTCGAAAGAAGGAAATCAGTCATGGGGTCTGGAAAAGGTGAATGAGGTGATAGCTCCCTGGAAAGTGAAAGCCCAACAGTGGCCATCATACCAGAAACGTAAGTGCCACTATCGCCGCAAGGTTTGGCAACCCCACATCTCCAAAACAAAACAGTGGCGCACAGCTTTTATAGTGGCTCTATTAAGTGGCAGATATTCATACTAATCCAGGACCTCAATATATGGTACAAGTGCAAAACAGACAGATAAGTCATGGTGATAATGACGGTCCAGTTGCTATGTAATGATAACAACACTATATGTAATGCACAGACAATAGAACCATTATTATCTCAGCACCACCAGACATTTGTATACACTGTACTAAGGTACGAAAGAATAACAGTAAACATACCATATGTAGAGATGTATGGGGTGGTGCATAATGGATGTGTGTTCAATTATAGTAATGGTGCCAGATTTCATTTTGTTTGTAACAAATGCACTTTGGCACAGTTACCCTTTAGCAATGACATAGATTTACCTATTTGTATTGTTAATGACCCTTGCCATTTATTGATGATTATGATTGTCTTAGGAAAAACCCGGCCTTCACTTTATTCATGTCAACGCAAGATCACTTCTTCCAAAATTGGCAGAGATTAGGATTCTAGCTAACAGAACTAGAGCGGCAGTTATATCCATCTCGGAATCCTGGTTGGATGATACGGTGACTGACACGAGGTCAAAATAGAAGGTTACAATATAAAACGCTTAGATAGGAATAGAAAAGGTGGTGGGGTATGTGCCTACATAAGGAACGACTTAGCCTATAATCCAAGACCTGATTTAAATGACAATAAACTTGAGATTCTATGGTTTGAAGTGTTGCTACCCAAGACCAAACCCATCTTAGTAGGAACTAGTTATCAGCCCTCCCACCCATGACCAGTTCTTAGAGGACTTTTCGAGAGTCTTGTCAGGACTTGATAACAATGACGAGACAGTAATATTAGGAGACTTCAACATCTGTTTTCAACAGCAAAATAACGGGCTATGTAAAAGATATAAGAAATTCTGGATTTAAATAGTTACACGCAACTAATTAATCACCAACCCGGATCCACAGTTCTCAGCCACCCTAATTGACCACATACTTTGTAACCGCCCTGAGAACATTAGTCAGTCAGGGTCATTACCACAGGTCTTAGTGATCATTTCATCATTTGCTGTACCAGGAAAATTACTAGGGAACGGATAGTACAAAGACAATAAAAGTTAGGTCAACTAGAAACTACAGTAAAGAAACACTGGTAAATGCTACACAATTGTGACTGGTCAGTGATAACAAGTTGCACGGACGTAAATGATGCCTGGGAAAAATTCAAACAATTTCCCCTGAATTTCCTTTATAATATTGAAAGTTAAAGAGGGGTTGGGGTTAAAAAGAAAGAAATGAAACCCCGGATGGCTACGGGAAAATTTTGATAATTAAATTCGAGACCAGTTGATAAAAAAAATTTAAAGGGAAAAGGGCAGGATATTGCCCGCCTAAATGAATTCCAAAAGGGGGAGGAACAGGGTGCAGGAAGGGATAAAAAGGGGCAAGGTAAAACACTATTGCTCAAAATCCCCAAGAGTACAAGAATAACCCAAAAAACTCTGGCAACAACTAAAAAAGTTGGGGTTAATAAACCCCCCGAAAAGATCTAACATAAATTCCCAAATGTTGATAACGGGTTTTCCCCTTCCCCAACTAAAGTGGCAAATTTTTTTTAATTCTTTCTAAAAACTGTCGCCTCAACACTAGTAAGTAAACTTCCAGCTTCAAAACAAATACCTTTAACACAGACTCTGATAAATTTAAAACATACTATACCCAAAAAAAAGGGAACCCCAAAATTGTCAACTAGTAAATTTTATCCCATGACTTCGTGCAAAAAAAAACTAAGCGGGGTTTAAACCCTTAAGGCCCTTGGAAAACCGATAAAATCCCTCTAAATTCTAAAAGATGGTGCCTTCCTGAACTGGGAATTCCCCCTTGCTCCCTAATAAATTTGTCCCCTCACCACTAATACAGTCCAGGGGTTCAAGGAGGCCCAAATTACTCCCCATCTTCAAGAAAAAAAGTAGGTCCGATGTCAGCAACTATAGGCCTGTTAGTATACTTTTAGTGTAATATCCAAAAAAAATTTTGGGGGGGGCGGTGTACTGTCAAGTAGTTAAGTATCTTAATGACCAACATTCTTCATATTTTCCCAGA
>WNWK01015232.1:0-48543 GCA_009830355.1 Cherax destructor
TGAACTACTTTTAAAAAGTCGTTATATTCTAAATTCCCTGTCAAGAAATTCCAATCAATCTGACTAAAGTTAAAGTCCCCTAGAATTACTACGTTATCGTGCTTTGTGGCCTTAACAATTTCCTCCCAAAGTAGTCTCCTTGTTCCCTATCTAAGTTTGGAGGACGGTAAATCACGCCTAAAATCAATTTTTCACACCCTCTGAAAATTCTATCCAGACAGACTCTGTATGTGTTAATTCAGACTTATACCCGTTTTTATACAACAATTTAAATGATCACGGACATAGAGTGCCACCCCACCCCCCTTCCCGATACTTCTGTCTACTTGGAACAATTTAAAACCCTGAATGTGATATTCGGCAGGCAAGTCCCGATTTTTCATATTAAACCATGTCTCAGTTATGGCAAAAACATCAATATTACCAGTATACTTGCAACTAATCTAAACTCGTCCATCTTATTCCTAGGACTACGACTATTGGTGTAATAAATATTTAAAGACCCTCTTTTCTCTTTACCCTTCCTGCTCATTTCTGTTTTTCCACTATACCTATTACTGTCCTTGTCATCTAGTGTCACTAGCTTTCCACTGTTCACCTTTTTCTGCCTATTACTAGTTCTCCTAGAACTTATAATATTACTACACTGGGACTTCACTGTTTTCCCCCCAAAACCCATACCACTAACTATTTCTAGTTTAAAGCCCTAACAGCTCCCTCCACTGCAGTTGCCAGTGCCCCCACCCCAGTCCTGGATAAGTGAACCCTATCCCTGGCATACATGTCATTTCTGCCATAGAAGAGGTCCCAGTTGTCAATGAATGTTACTGAATTTTCCTTACAGTATTTGTCCAGCCAGCAATTGACACCAATTGCCCTGGACAGCCATTCATTTCCAACTCCTCTCCTTGGCAAAATACCACATATGACAGGGTTCCCACCCTTCTTCCTAATTATGTCTATTGCTGACCTAAACCTGCTAGTCAGGTCATCACTCCTACGTCTGCCAACATCGTTGCCTCCAGCACTGAGACAGATAATAGGATTGCTCCCATTACCTCTCATGATGTCGTCCAGACGGCTAACAATATCCTCCATCCCAGCCCCAGGAAAGCAAACCCTCTGTCTCCTACTCCTATCATTCAAACAGAAAGCCCTATCCATGTATCTAACCTGGCTGTCCCCAACAATAACAATGTTTTTACCTTCCTTTGTGTCGTTCGTCGTGACGTTCCCAGTAGTCGACTCACATTCATTGGGTAGCACGGAGAAGGCATTCGATGTTTCCACAGCAGTCCCTTTCTTCTTCATCGTTTCTAACTCTCCATTCGTTTTCTTGATCTTCAACTTCGTTCCTTGAAGTCCGGCCACTGCCCAGGTTCCCTTCTTGACCTGAGGACTCACAACAGGAGGACTACTACGAATCCTCTTGTTTTCCTCTGTCAATCACCGTATCTCCTTAAGCTGCTGGTAAAGTTGCTCAATGGACGGCATCTTGGTTCACTTCACAGAGCAAAAGTGGTTCAGTCCACAGAGAACCCTAGACACGTCCTCTCTGAGCTAAGAACAGATCACCTCTGAGCTAAGAACAGATCACCTCAAAGCTAAGAACAGATCACCTCTGAGCTAAGAACAGATCACCTCTGAACTAAGAACAGATCACTTCTGAGCTAAAAACAGATCACCTCTGAGCTAAGAACAGATCACCTCTGTTTGTTTATGTGATGATGGCGGTGACTCTTCTCTCTCACCTATACTCAGGTGAATCACGATATCGCCCAACCCCTCAACAATCTGTTGTACTGTGAACCAGTTAGTCCTATACTTCAAATGTAACTCATGTACTGTAGTGCTAGCTAGTTTCCTCTGAATCGTCTGACTGACCATCCATTCCGATCCACCCCAATCATGTAAATCTCTGAGACTGTTTGTCAGGCTCATGACTTCGATTCGGAACTTCTCTAAGCTCTGACGGTCATGACGGCAAGCCTCAAGATCTGACAATCGATAAAATATAGCTATCATTATCTCCTCTGTGTTGCCATACGTATTCTTTAGTTGATCCTTGGCATGTTGATAATTAATATCAGTGGTTTGGTAATGCCGGATCAAGTCCAGGGCTTTACCCTTGAGCTGTGAATGTAAATACTGTAATTTGGTGGCATCTGACAAATCATCCCTGTCATCTATCTGTGATTTAAACTGATCCCAGAAAGCAATGTACTATGTCAAGGTTCCGTCGAACATTGGTAAATTCAATGTAGGCAATCTGGGTAACACTCTAGGGGGACTGTGGTGGCCTGCGTGCCCTGTACTATTATTTGTTGCCCTTGCTGTATCAGCCTTCAATGTTTTCATTAACTGTTTGCAGAGTTTCATCTCCGCTTTACATTGAGCCTCATGCTCGTCGTATTCCTCCTGAATTTCCTGTACAATATCCTCTGACTCCTCTGCTGCAAGGGCTCCTGCCTCATACTCTTGGTAGGTTGTCTCAAAGTCTGCTAGCTTTTCCTCTAAAAGCTTTAAACACTTCTCTAGATCTTCATAATCTACATCTGCATCTTGTCTGTTATCTTGGCTCTCCTTACCGGCCTTGACTACACGTCTCCTGTGGGCACTCATAGACCGCTTTAGCTGACTTAGAGATAGGGAAGGTACTCTCTGATTCTCCCTCGTCATTGTTGTGGTTTAGTTAAGAGCGTGTCACTAATTTGTACTTTAATTAGCCCACCCCACAGCACAATATGGTATTAGGTGAGAATAAGTGATTCTCAAAGCTCCTCAACAAGCTTGACGACTTTCTTTACTTATATTGACTTGACTCAATTAAATGTACACTGTTAGCCCTCAAACCCAACTAAAATGTATATTGTTGTTATGAAAGCTTAACCTAGCAACTCCCTGTACACAATAGTAAATAGTTACCGGACTTAAGCTAGCAATTCACAATTTAAATGAATCAAATTCAATAAATTCACACAGTAAAATATGTAGTCTTTGCAAATAATTCACTTGGTTAACACAAAATAAATTCAGTAATTCACTTATAAACAGTATATGAATAATGTTGTGTAATTAGCTTTGGCTTAACTGAGCCTAGATTGTTCAATTATTGTAGTTAGCTGGAGAAGGTAACACATAGCCTAACTTTATAACTGTTGAAATTAGTGTACAACTAGCCTGAATCTAGCTTGCAAGGTTAAATCTGACCTAGCTGTTATAACTGTTATAAATATTGCAGAGGCCTACCCTAACTGTGGCTGCCTTGCAATTCACTAAGTAATTAAATATACAAGTTTCCTAACCTGGCTTACTTGTAATCACTGTAAATAAATAAACTCACAAGCTTAACTAGCCTACTTGGCCTGCCTGTAGATTACTGTAAATAAAAAACTTCTGATTAGTTAGCTTAACCTAGCCTGAGTAAGTCTTTGGGCCTAGGTGTGATAACTTAACCTAGCTTCGATAATGACTGGTACATTAACTGTGGCCTAGCTAATTAAGACTAATCTGACTGCTTAATCAGCTATTCCATATCTCCGGTTCGAAGGACCATGTAGAAACTTGTTTTGGAACTGCCTCCTTGTAAGCTGCACTTAGAGCAAGCACTGTTGACACTGACACTCTGAGACACTTCTCTCAGACTTACAAGTGGCTATGGGACAAATTTCTAGCTAACTGCAGTCAAAAGAATTCACCCCTGCATGCATGAATATGAGAAGGTTTAACTTACTTGATGGAGTAGAAATGTCTCCTACACATCCAAATCTTCCTAAGCTATAACCCCCCTCCAACCACCATGTGAAGGGAAGAGTCTTAACCTGCAAATTGAGTGGTAATTAGTGTCCTGCCTGCACCTCAGAGTTCCCTGGTTTCAAAGGATATCCCTTAAGCAATATATGCAGTAAGTGACACTAGCTTCTAGACTAATACTTAAGGGGGATTGCCCACAATTATTACCTTATAGTGGGCATTCGCCCGCTTATAACCCACAGCTCAAATAACCCCACCTTACTCCGAATATCGCCAGCCAGCTATACTAAGAGAAATGCAGAGTATATTATCTTACTGCGGGGGCCTGGGCCAGAGACGAACCCACAGTACATCGGGAAGCCTCTGTGATTCTTGGTTCCCAGGCAAGTATTTTGAAGACACGTGGGGGACCGAGCTCCAGCTCTTAGTTCCCTGTTAACACCCGATGTCCAAGTCAAGAAGAAGGACTAGCGCTCTCTCCCGCTTAGATTCAAGTGTGGAGCTGCTAGTTCTCGTTAGCTAACATAATCTAATGTTCCTATATAAGGCTTATATCTACCTATATTAGGGTGCTAGAGCTACATTATTAATATCTAATGTTGCCTCAATAATCCTAATATTAGTTGCTAACTGTACAAACTTGCCTAGGTGTTCCTAGGAGAATAAATCTATCAATTAAAATGTACATAATAGTTACCTCCGCCAACTTGAATGTGTGTGTGTTTTGGTTGGGTGTGTGGCTTCCTAAACACCGAAGGCCGATCCATGGTATGATTAAGGCTCCTTACGGCTCACTTACCCTGTGGAACTTGCGTGACTTCAAAAAAGTTTCCACATTCTCCATGTATACCACAAGACGGGCAGAAAGCAGCAACTTCACTCTGGCTGTACCCTTCTTGAGAACATCACTTTATCTGAGATTATTTATCCTCAGGATGACTCAAGTCTGGAACATTCATACAGCATAATGATATCAACGAGATAGTCAGTTGATCAAATAAAAATGCTAGCCCACAGATGGCTCCAACTTCATCCTGTTCTCTACTTGTGTGTTTCATAACAATAAAAATGCTTTCAAATGAGCTGATGTAGATAACAGCTCTTAGCTTGTCAATAAAGTTAGGAATCCTTAACTTGTCAATAGCTTGTTAATAAAGTTAGGGATCCTTAAAAAAAAAAAGGAAAAATTGTAAAAGGTTCAATAATAGATAAATATGGGTTGTATTTAGTTTATGTACGTAATTAAATGTATAGATAGGTAATATGCTGAATTGTGTAAATATGTAATGTATCCTATCTTTATACAAAGGCCCATTCTCTGATCATTTTAATTTTAAATGTGTAAAAATTGTAAGGCAAGGTGGAGTACAAAAATAATTTTAATTAAGTCGTTTATCAAAGACCATCCCCTGGCCACAGTGTGGAAAATTTTGAATTTTCCTAAATTCAGCATGTGTAAATTTGATTATATAATTGTACTAAAATGTGATGCTGATATGACCCTTGTTTGTTTGGGTGGGGTGTGGGTTCATGAACTCAGAGGACCTATCCGTGGTATGTTTAAGGCTCCATACGGCTCACTTACCCTGTGGAACTTGAGCGACTCAAAAAAGTTTCCACAAATATGTCACAATTTGGGTTACTGTTCACATAAGCTCTTGTCTTCTTCTTTTTTCAAATTGAACAAATTGTCGAGTCCCTCACCCCATACAGGCACAGTGGTCCCTCAACTAATGAACTTAATCCATTCCAGGAGTTAGTTCTTTACACGAAAAGTTCACAATTCGAAACCTTATTTCCCATAAGAAATAATGTAAATACAATTAATCCGTTCCACCCAAAAATATTCACAAAAAATTAATTTTGTAAAGATTAAATTTATAATTAAACATTTAAAATAACATTTACTTACCTTTATTGAAGAGACTTGCTGGCATCTGGAAGATAGGGAGGAGGAGTGAGAGAGTGCTTAGTGTTTGGAAGGGGAATCTTCCTTTATAAAGACTTCAGGTAACAAGTCATTATCTGGGGTTACTTCCCGTCTTTTTTTTTTAATGCCACTAGGACCAGCTTGAGAGTCACTGGATCCCTGCCTCGTGAAATAACTGTCCACAGTCCTCTATTTCTTGCTACTCTTTAATACTTTCCTGAAGTGCAACATGGCTCTGTCACTGAAGTGGTTGCACAGATAGCTCATTTCAGCTTGCTCAGAGTGGTGTTTTTCAACAAAACTTTGTAACCTATTCCACATTCCACACATTTCCTTAATCACTGAAGAAGGCACCTCCTTCACTCCCTCTTCCTCCTCTTGTGAAGCAATAACCTCAGCTCTGGTCTGATGCTATTCCAGTTCCAGCTCTTGCAGCTCTTCAGTTGTTAGCTCTACCCTGTGCTCCTCCACCAACTCTTCCACATCCTCACCACTCACCTCCAACCCCAAGCTGTTCCCCAATGCCACAATATCTTCCACAACATCTTCCACAACAGGCACAGGGTCGTCAGGGTCAGGGTCAGCCTCAAATCCTTCAAAATCCCTCTTTTCAACACAATCCGGCCACAGTGGTCTCCAAGCAAAGTTCAAAGTCCTGGAAGTCACTCCCTCCTAAGACTTACCTATAAGGCCTATGCAATGCACGATATTGAACTGATCTTTCCAGAACTCTCTTAGGGTCAATGCAGTGTCTGAGGTCACATCAAAGCACTTCTGAAACACTGCTTTGGTGTACAGTTTCTTGAAGTTTGCAATGACCTGCTGGTCCATGGGCTGGATGAGAGGAGTGGTGTTAGGAGGCAAGAACTTCACTCTGATGAAATTGAAGTTGTCAGCCAACAACTCTTGCAAGTTGTGAGGATGAGCAGGAGCATTGTCCAGTACCAGGAGGTATTTCTTCACACTAGGGCCAAACACTCCAGTCAACCATTCCATGAAAAAGTCCTTAGTGACCCATGCATCAGTTTTAGCCTTCCAATAAACACACAAATAATTCCTGTTGACATTGTGTTTCTTGAAGGCTCTGTGATTTTCTGCGTGATACACCAGTAAAGGCTTCACTTTGAAATCACCACTGGCATTGGCACACATCATGAGAGTTAGCCTGTCTTTCATAGGCTGGTATCCTGGCAGTGCCTTTTCCTCCTGAGTAATGAAGGTCCTGTTGGGCATTTTCTTCCAAAACAGGCCTGTTTCATCACAATTAAACACTTGTTGGGGGAGGAATTCTTCAGCCTCTACGAACCCCTTAAATTCACTCACAAACTTTTCAGCTGCACGTTTGTCTGAGCTGGCTGCCTCACCATGTCTCACAACACTGTGTATGCCCCTATGTTTCTTAAGCCTCTCAAACCAACCTCTGCTGGCTTTAAAATCACTCTCCTCACCACTGGTTCCAGGCATTGTCTTGACAAGATCTGCGTGCAACTTCCTTGCCTTTTCACAAATTATCGCCGTGGAAATACTATCACCTGCTAATTGTTTATTGTTTATCCACACCATCAACTTCTCAATCTCATCCACTGTTTTCGATCTCTTTTTCGTTAACATATCAACCTCTTTTGCAACATTAGCTTCCTTGATCTCATTTCTCTTTGCCAGGATAGTGCCGATACTAGATTTTTTTTTCTTGTACATCTTGGCAAGCTCACTCACACGTACGCCACTCTCATATTTTTCTACAATATCTTTCTTCAGTTCTATGGTGGACCCATGGTGACTTATTTCACAGTGACAATCACTTAACCAACAATAAACACAACAAAAGTACAGTGGTACCTCGAGAATGCTGTTCAAGTGCCATTACCAAACGAATTTATCCCCATAAGGAATAATGTAAAATAGACTAGTCCTTTTACACCCCCAAAAATATACTTACAAAAGCATTTAAAAAAATAAACTTACATAAAAGGGCGATTTTGGGGACCATCATAACTCGAGGTACCACTGTATTGTGAATGTTTGAAAGAGTGCACTGGGTAATGCTCTCTCAAGTGTTGTTTACAGACTGGCGTCCTGTTGCCTCACAGTGCTTGGCAGGCAGGCAGACAGGTCTGGTACAGTTCGCTTCTCGAGTAAATGTTCGCTACGTGAGAAAAATATTTTGCGAAAAAAGCGTTCGTTACGCGATTTGTTCGCTATATGGTGCGTTCGTTAGGCGGGGGTCCACTGTATAGGCCATGGCTGCATCAACCACTCTTGCAACATCTTTAACCTTTTTTCTTCACTACACTACTGGCACCTTCAGCTACATTAGAATGCCTCTTTGATGCCGTGATTAATATCAAGACATGGCACGGGGTGATAAAAAGATCAGGAATGGAAAATTTTGAACAGTACAAGGGAATTTAATAGGGTGTCTTGTGAAAGTTATCCAGTGTGTTTAAGCAAAATTAAGTTTAAACCAATGATTAGTGGCCCAGTTGGAAGCAAACTGGATAGAAGCCACTAAAAGGCAACAGGCATCACCCACACAAGCTATAGCAAAATCGATGACAAAGAGAGATGACCACACTGTGGAAGACAGAACAGACATTCATGGCAAACAGGTACAGGATAGTGCTAAGAACACAGCCTTGAGGTATGCCTTCAACCTGAAAAAAAACAGGGAAAAGGCTATTATTCAACCCAACACAGAAGTCTTTCTGACAAGAAATCTTTAAGGAAAAGTGGTAAAGTGCCTCAAAGGCCTAAGGAATGCACCTATTCTAAAATGTTTTAACACCAGGTAGATGTCACTACATACATCTTCTCTCACCCAAGCCCAGTCATACTAGTCAACACTGTAAATGCTGAATTACAAAAAATATCTACCTGGATGATGACTAACAAGCTTACTCTCAAAATTGACAAAACTTATTTCATTCGGTTTGGAAACAGAGCTACAAATGTTCCACTTAACATAATGATAAACGGATCACCTGTCACAAGACTAACAGAGGGAAAATTCTTAGGAATCCACCTTGACAGTAGCCTCAGATTCCAGACACATATACAACAAATTTCCAAGAAAATCTCTAAGACCGTAGGCATACTATCAAAGATAGAGTACTATGTTCCACAATCAGTTCTCCTTGCCCTGTATCACTCACTCATTTACCCCTATCTCACCTATGGAATTTGTGCATGGGGCTCAACAACAATAAATCATCTCAGACCACTAATAACCCAGCAAAAGGCTGCAGTCAGAATGATAACAAATTCCCACTTCAGACAGCATACTCCACCAATATTCTAAAGTTCTAAACTTACTCACCATAAAGAACATCCATACTTATTATTGTGCCTACTACATACATAGAACACTACACTCAAATATAAACCCTCCACTCAAACTTCTCCTTACCAACCTTAACAGGACACTCTTTGATGTTCCCCGTGTCCATCTCACACTATGTAAAAACTCTATGCACATAAAGGGCCCAAAAATTTGGAATTCATTACCAGTGAATACCAAAGGAACCCTGTTTGTACATAAATTCAAGATTTCTTAAAAACCACCTACTCACAAAAAAAACTAAATACTCAGTACTTAACTTTACCTACAAAGCTACCAAATCACTCTCCACAGCCTCAAAATATGATTGCTCACTGTTACTCCCCTAGCCTCAGAACCCCAAAAGTAAATGCTCAAAGTACAATAAATTCTCATATTTTAACCTAATGCAAATGTTGAATAACCTATTTAATAGATGTATAACCTATTGTATAATTAGTGCAACCTGATCAAACTATGTTTTGTACGTCTAGTGTTAAGTAATCAGTAATCTACTAAGTTTAGACTGCCCGTAATGCCAAGGCATGATAGTGGCTCTCTTTGCACTACAAATCATTGTAAACCCTCACTGTAAACTATGTAAATATACTTCCTACAATATGTCAACCACATTGTAAACTTGCAAAGAAATAAAAAATTTGAATTTGAAGTACACAAATAACCCACTGCTACATCTCCCATTCTACCACTTCCTTCCCCAGCCCCCTTGTATATAAATTCTGGCCTCCCTGTCTTACTTCTGTGTGATTTTTAATGGTCCAAGTCGGATCAAAATATCGTCATAAGTTTTAGTCTCCTAAGTGCAGGTTACTAGTGTATTGTTCCATCCACAGTATTGTGGCTTTTTATTCTTTAGTGTCATAAGCTTTTTCAAGACGAAAAAAGGCTGCTATAATCTACTGATTATTAGCAATGGCATCGAAAGCATATGTAGCAAAGTGGACTAAGGGGTGATTGGTAGAATGATCCTTAAGAAAATCAAACTGATTAGGGGAAAGAGAATTTTAGGTTTCCAAGAACCATACTAAATGTTTGATAACTAAGCATTCCAGCAATTTACAGATTGCACTGGTAAAAACAATAAATCTATAGCAGTGTTATGGCTTTCGTAAAGGTAAGCAACAGTGGTTTTCCATTGAACAGGAAGAATCCCTGGGACCAAACAAGATTGAAAAGTTGTAAAAGGACAACAAATGCCATAGGGTGTAAATGTTAAAGGATAGGGACATAGATGTCCTCAGGCCCAGCCACTGTTGCTTGGCATGTGGATAGTGTTGGTGTGAGTTTGCAGAGCCATGTTATAAGATTCCACAATGTAAAAAGTAAAACAGAGGTGTCAGCTCCTTTTAGGGTTTAAAGGAAAGAAATGAAGGAGAGATACACACATAAGGTGATATCAAACTGCCATAGCAACATCAACAGGGTCTGCAACCAATAATACTAACAGAAGTGGGATCTGGGGAGTACTTATCAGTCAACTTCAGTACCTTTATCCAGACTACACATAATAGTAGTGGTAACAGAACACAGAGCACTCAAATAAGTATGTTTTGCTGCCCAGATAACATGACAGGCATTCACTCTTACTTGTTTTAAAAGCTAGGAATCATTCTATAGTTCTAATGGAAAGCAGCAACCCCATGAAGTGCAAGAACATTCAGAAGACCACTAGGAAACACATTTTTTATAATGTTTACCCGAGGTTTGCAGAATTGCAATCAATGCTGCAGCAAGAATAGTGAAGGTAAAAAGGTACAACAACTCATCTGAAGAGGATGAAGCAGGTGGAACATCAGGAAAAGTGGAATGGCGTGTATAAAGTTCCCAATCTGCTCACTCAAACTGTCAATGGGAGCAACGAGGGGGTAGGGTGTAAAAGAAGATGGAAATTATCGCTGTAATGAAGATCAGATAATATAGAACAGTTGATCTCAAGCACTATAGAAGAGGATATAGAGATCTATACAGGAAAGAGAATGAGTGCAAGGATCTAACTGTGTGAGGATACCTGTGTTTAAGACAAGTAAAGGAAAAGAAGTGAGAAAAGTCTCTTAACTGGTCTCCATGATTCACAGTGGGATCTTCCAGAGAACACATGATGAGCGTTAAAATCGCCTATTGAAAGGGATGAAGTAGGTAAGAAAGAAATCAGAAATTGAATGTCAGGGATAGATAGTGGGTAAGAGGGCATAGATGCAAAGAGCAGATAGTGTACCACTTTACCAAATAGACTTGCACTCTCATCAGGAAATGGATTTAGTTCACCAGTACAGTCTGCATGGTCCAGATTGTTTTACATTCCATAGGATGGCATGTTAGAAACAGTATAGTCAATGATATTAAAAAAAAACCTTGCTTCATCCCAGAGCCCAGCCAAGAAAACCTTGACCTTTACTACCCAGCAACTAGATTCACTTGCCAGTGTTGGAATCATATTATATCCCTGGAAGAACAATAGACTGCTGGTGTGGGACTATACTTGGGCGTCAACCATGTTAGAAACCTACATACTATTTAGCAGTAGTCAGCAGGGTGGTGCTATTGATCACAGGGAAGGAACAAAGCTCAACATATATACATGTATAGACAACCCACTAGTACTGCTTCATCCCAAGAGAACCAGAAACCCTTGGCCCTTCGTGAAAGCATGCCATGGGCTGCCACATTTTTCTTCCAGTGCCTCAGTTTGGCAAACCAGAGAGGTAATGCCTTGGGATCTTGGCCAGTACCTGAATAATAATAATAATATATATTTCTAAAAGTACATGTACAAGGTATACAGGCCTAGGTGACATCAATGACATACTACTACATAGGAAGCCCCTTGTTATGCAGAGCATTTCAGACAAATTAGGTCAGTTTTGTGCCAGGATGTGACCCAAACAAGTTTACTAACACTCAGGTACCCATTTTATTAATGGGGAACAAACAACCGGTATAAAGAAACATGCCCAATGTTTCTACCCTCGCTGTGTCAAGCGAGAGCTTTAGCCACCAGGCCACGGATCTCGAAGAGCTCCATAACTTAAATTTCTTTATACCTTGAAGTTCTGCATGAAAATTCCTTAACACACCAGTGTATTTGTAATGTATTTCAGCTTAGTATTTTATACCAGTCACATTCTTTTTCATCAATGTATCTTTCAAACTTGTGTACTTGGGTAAAGGTTTTTAGTTAGTGTTAGTGGTTGGGGATCTTAATGCTAAAGTGGGTAAAAATGTTGTGGATGGAGTAGTAGGTAAATTTGGGGTGCCAGGGGTAAATGTAAATGGGGAACCATTAATTGAGCTATGTGTAGAAAGAGGTTTGGTAATAAGTAATACATATTTTATGAAAAAGAGGATAAATAAATATACAAGGCATGATATAGCACGTAAGGAAAGTAGTTTGTTGGATTATGTATTGGTGGATAAAAGGTTGATGAGTATGCTTCAGGATGTACATGTTTATAGAGGGGCAACGGATATATCAGATCATTATTTGGTTGTAGCTACAGTTAGAGTAAAGTGTAGATGGGACAAAAAGAAAATGGCAACAGCAAGTAAGAGAGAGGTAAAAGTGTATAAACTAAGGGAGGAGGAAGTTAGGGTGAGGTATAAGAAACTATTGGCAGAAAGGTGGGCTAGTGCAAGTAGGAGTAGTGGGGGGGTTGAAGAGAGTTGGGATAGTTTTAAAAATGCAGTATTAGAATGTGGGGCAGAAGTTTGTGGCTATAGGAGGGTGGGTGCAGGAGGAAAGAGGAGTGAGTGGTGGAATGAAGAAGTAAAGGGTGTGATAAAAGAGAAAAAGGTAGTTTATGAGAGGTTTTTACAAAACAGAAGTGTTAATAGAAGAGCAGAGTATATGGAGAGTAAAAGAAAGGTGAAGAGAGTGGTGAGAGAGTGCAAAAGAAGAGCGGATGAAAGAATGGGAGAGGCTCTGTCAAGAAATTTTGCTGAAAACAAGAAAATTTTTTGGAGTGAGATAAACAAGGTAAGAAAGCCTAGGGAACGAATGGATTTGTCAGTTAAAAACAGAGTAGGGGAGTTAGTAGATGGGGAACTGGAGGTATTGGGTAGATGGCGGGAATATTTTGAGGAACTTTTAAATGTCGATGAAAAGAGGGAGGCGATAATTTCATGTACTGGCCAGGGAGGTACAACATCGTTTAGGAGTGAAGAAGAGCAGGATGTGAGTGTGGGGAGGTGCGTGAGGCATTACGTAGAATGAAAGGGGGTAAAGCAGCTGGAATTGACGGAATCATGACAGAAATGTTAAAAGCAGGGGGATATAGTGCTGGAGTGGTTGGTATTTTTGTTTAATAAATGTATGAAGGAGGGGAAGGTACCTAGGGATTGGCAGAGAGCATGTATAGTTCCTTTATATAAAGGGAAGGGGGATAAAAGAGAGTGTAAAAATTATAGGGGAATAAGTTTACTGAGTATACCAGGTAAAGTGTATGGCAGGGTTATTATTGAAAGAATTGGAGGTAAGACAGAGAGTAGGATTGCAGATGAGCAAGGAGGCTTTAGAGTGGGTAGGGGATGTGTAGATCAAGTGTTTACAGTGAAGCATATATGTGAACAGTATTTAGATAAAGGTAGAGAAGTTTTTATTGCATTTATGGATTTAGAAAAGACATATGATAGAGTGGATAGGGAGCAATGTGGCAAATGTTGCAAGTGTATGGAATAGGTAGTAAGTTACTGAAGGCTGTAAAGAGTTTTTATGAGGATAGTGAGGCTCAGGTTAGGGTGTGTAGGAGAGAGGGAGATTACTTCCCTGTAAAAGTAGGTCTTAGACAGGGATGTGTAATGTCACCATGGTTGTTTAATATATTTATAGATGGGGTTGTAAAAGAAGTAAATGCTAGGGTGTTGGGGAGAGGGTGGGATTAAATTATGGAGAATTAAATGCAAATGGGAGTTGACACAGTTACTTTTTGCTGATGATACTGTGCTTATGGGAGATTCTAAAGAAAAGTTGCAAAGGTTAGTGGACGAGTTTGGGAGAGTGTGTAAAGGTAGAAAGTTAAAAGTGAACATAGATAAGAGTAAGGTGATGAGGGTATCAAACGATTTAAATAAAGAAAATTGGATATCACATTGGAGAGAGGGATTATGGAAGAAGTAAATGTTTTCAGATTTTTGGGAGTTGACGTGTCAGCGGATGGGTTTATGAAGGATGAGGTTAACCATAGAATTGATGAAGGAAAAAAGGTGAGTGGTGCATTGAGGTATCTGTGGAGACAAAAAACGTTATCCATGGAGGCAAAGAAGGGAATGTACGAAAGTATAGTGGTACCAACACTCTTATATGGGTGTGAAGCATGGGTTGCAAATGCTGCAGCGAGGAGGAGGCTGGAGGCAGTGGAGATGTCCTGTCTAAGGGCAATGTGTGGTGTAAATATTATGCAGAAAATTCGGAATGTGGAAATTAGGAGGTGTGGAGTTACTAAAAGTATTTGTCAGAGGGCTGAAGAGTGGTTGTTGAGGTGGTTTGGTCATTTAGAGAGAATGGATCAAAGTAGAATGACTTGGAGAGCGTATAAATCTGTAGGGGAAGGAAGGCGGGGTAGGGGTCGTCCTAGAAAAGGTTGGAGGGAAGGGGTAAAGGAAGTTTTGTGGGCGAGGGGCTTGGACTTCCAGCAAGCATGTGTGAGCGTGTTAGATAGGAATGAATGGAGACGAATGGTTTTTGGGACATGACGATCTGTTGGAGTGTGAGCAGGGTAACATTTTGTGAAGGGATTCAGGGAAACCAGTTAATTGATTTAGTTGGACTTGAGTCCTGGAAGTGGGAAGTACAATGCCTGCACTTTAAAGTAGGGGTCTGGGATAATGACAGCTGGGAGGGACTATTCTCAGCTGTCGTATCTGAGCTCCTCTGCAAAGACAGTGATTATGTATGAGTGTGGTGAAAGTGTTGAATGATGATGAAAGTATTTTCTTTTTTGGGGATTTTCTTTCTTTTTGGGTCACCCTGCCTCGGTGGGAGATGGCCGACTTGTTGAAAAAAAAAAAAAAGCTTAGACATGCTGCAGGCTTGTGTGAGCATGTTAGGAGTGAATGGAGACAAGTGTTTTTTATTATTTGATGCTGTTGGAGTGTAAGGTAAGATTTATGAAGGGATTCAAGGAAACCAATTAAGTCAGACTGAGTCCTGGAGGTGGAAAGTATGGTGCCTGCACTCTAAAGGAGGTGTGTTGCGAATTGGAGGATTATCTGACATGTCATGTTGGTGCCCTTCTGACAAAGACAGTGACTGAGTGACAGTGAAAGTGTTTTCTTCTTTGTTAGATCACCCTGCCTCAGTGGGAGACAATCAGTGTTACAAAAAATAGAAAATAAATGATATTAAGATGCCCTTGTGGTAGTACTAGTTTTCAGTGATATTCAGTTTATAAAAATCACACTACAGTGGACCCCCAGAGTTTGTGTGCGTCGGAGTTCATGATGTTTTTCACGAAAATATTGGTTCGGTGTTCGCGAATCCGCTCAGAGTTCGTGATTCGTCCCAGACGCGTACGTGTGGCCTGAGCGGGCCCGGGCACTCCATTCAGCGTCAGTGTGCTATTGTTTACCAGCGAACGACCGCCACCCATTCTTTTTTTTTTTTATTAACACATCGGCCGATTCCCACCAAGGCAGGGTGGCCCGAAAAAGAAAAACTTTCATCATCATTCACTCCATCACTGTCTTGCCAGAGGGGTGCTTTACACTACAGTTATAAAACTGCAACATTAACACCCCTCCTTCAGAGTGCCGGCACTGTACTTCCCATCTCCAGAACTCAAGTCCGGCCTGCCGGTTTCCCTGAATCCCTTCATAAATGTTACTTTGCTCACACTCCAACAGCACGTCAAGTATTAAAAACCATATGCCTCCATTCACTCCTATCAAATACGCTCACACATGCTTGCTGGAAGTCCAAGCCCCTCGCACACAAAACTTCCTTTACCCCCTCCCTCCAACCTTTCCTAGGCCGACCCCTACCCCGCCTTCCCTCCACTACAGATTTATACACTCTCGAAGTCACTCTGTCTCGTTCCATTCTCTCTACATGTCCAAACCACCTCAACAACCCCTCCTCAGCTCTCTGGACAATCGTTTTGGTAATCCCGCACCTCCTCCTAATTTCCAAACTCCGAATTCTCTGCATTATATTCACACCACACATTGACCTCAGACATGACATCTCCACTGCCTCCAGGCTTCTCCTCGTTGCAACATTCATCACCCATGCTTCACACCCATATAAGAGCGTTGGTATAACTATACTCTCATACATTCCCTCTTTACTTCCATGGACAAGGTTCTTTGTCTCCACAGACTCCGAAGTGCTCCACTCACCCTTTTTCCCTCATCAATTCTATGATTCACCTCATCCTTCATAGACCCATCTGCTGACATGTCCACTCCCAAATATCTGAATACATTCACCTCCTCTATACTCTCTCCTCCAATCTGATATCCAATCTTTGTCACCTATTCTTTTTGTTATCCTCATCACCTTACTCTTTCCTATATTCACTTTCAGTTTTCTTCTTTACACACCCTACCAAATTCATCCACCAACCTCTGCAACTTCTCTTCAGAATCTCCCAAAAGCACAGTGTCATCAGCAAAAGCAACTGTGACAACTCCCACTTTGTATTTGCTTCTTTATCTTTTAGCCCAACACCTCTTGCCAAGACCCTCGCATTCACTTCTCTTACAACCCCATCTATAAATATATTGAACAACCATGGTGACATCACACATCCTTGTCTAAGGCCCACTTTTACTGGGAAATAGTCCCCTTCCCTCCTACACACTCTAACCTGAGCCTCACTATCCTCATAAAAACTCTTCACTGCTTTCAGTAACCTTCCTCCTATTCCATACATCTGCCACATTGCCCCCCTATCTACCCTATCATACGCCTTTTCCAAATCCATAAATGCCACAAAAACATCTTTACCCTTATCCAAATACTGTTCACCTATATGTTTCACTGTAAACACTTGGTCTACACACCCCTACCTTTCCTAAAGCCCCTTGTTCATCTGCTATCCTGCTTTCTGTCTTACTCTTAATTCTTTCAATAATAACTCTACCATACACTTTACCAGGTACACTCAACAGACTTATTCCCCTATAATTTTTGCACTCTCTTTGTCCCCTTTGCCTTTATACAAAGGAACAATACACGCTCTCTGCCAATCCCTAGGTACCTTACCCTCTTCCATACATTTATTAAATAATAGCACCAACCACTCCAAAACTATATCCCCACCTTCTTTTAACATTTCTATCTTTATCCCATCAATCTCAGCTGCCTTACCCCTTTCATTCTACCCACTGCCTCACGAACTTCCCTACACCCACAACTGGCTCTTCCACACTCCTATAAGATGTTATTCCCCTTGCCCTACACACGAAATCACAGCTTCCTGTCTTCATCAACATTTAACAACTCCTCAAAATATTCTCTCCATCTTCCCGATACCTCTAACTCTCCATTTAATAACTCTCCCCTCCTATTTTTAACTGTCAAATCCATTTGTTCTCTAGGCTTCCTCAACTTATTAATCTCATTCCAAAACTTTTTCTTATTTTCAACAAAATTTGCTGATAACATCTCACCCACTCTCTCATCCGCTCTCTTTTTACATTGCTTCACCACTCTTTTAACCTCTCTTTTTCTCTCCATATACTCTTCCCTCCTTGCATCACTTCTACTTTGTAAAAACCTCTCATATGCTAACTTTTCTCCCTTACTACTCTCTTTACATGATCATTCCACCAATCGCTCCTCTTCCCTCCCGTACCCACTCGCCTGTAACCACAAACTTCTGCTGAACACTCTAACACTACATTTTTAAATCTACCCCATATATCTTCGACCCCATTGCCTACACTCTCACTACCCCATCTATCCTCTAATAGTTGTTTATATCTTACCCTAACTGCCTCCTCTTTTAGTTTATAAACCTTCACCTCTCTTACTTACTGATTCTATTTTCCTTGTATCCCATTTACCTTTTACTCCCACTGTAGCTATAACTAAAAAGTGATCTGATATATCTGTGGCCCCTCTATAAACATGTACATCCTGAAGTCTACTCAACAGTCTTTTATCTACCAATACATAGTCCAACAAACTACTGTCATTACGCCCTACATCATATCTTGTATACTTATTTATCCTCTTTTTCTTAAAATATGTATTACCTATAACTAAACCCCTTTCTATACAAAGTTCAATCAAAGGGCTCCCATTATCATTTACACCTGGCACCCCAAACTTACCTACTACACCCTCTCTGCATGTTTCTCCCACTTTAGCATTTAGGTCCCCTACCACAATTACTCTCTCATTTGGTTCAAAAGTTCCTATGCATTCGCTAACATCTCCCAAAATCTCTCTCTCTCCTCTACACTCCTCTCTTCTCCAGGTGCATACACGCTTATTATGACCCACTTTTCGCATCTGACCCTTATTTTAATCCACATAATCCTTGAATTTACACATTCATATTCCCTCTTTTCCTTCCATAACTGATCCTTCAACATTATTGCTACCCCTTCCTTAGCTCTAACTCTCTCAGATACTCCTGACTTAATCCCATTTATTTCTCCCCACTGAAACTCGCCTACCCCTTCAGCTTTGTTTCGCTTAGGGCCAGGACATCCAACTTCTTTTCATTCATAACATCGGCAATCATCTCTTTCTTATCATCCGCACTACATCCACGCACATTCAGACAACCCAGTTTTAAAAAGTTTTTCTTCTTCTCTTTTTTAGTAGATTTGTACAGGAGAAGGGGTTACTAGCCCATTGCTCCCGGCATCTTAGTCGCCTCATACGACACGCATTGCTTACGGAGGAAAGATTCTTTTCCACTTCCCCATGGACAATAGAGAAAATAAAAAGAACAAGAGCTATTAAGAAAAAGAAGAAAAACCTAGATGTGTGTATGTATATATATGCATGTGTATGCCAGTGTAGTGTGACATAAAGTGTAAGTAGAAGTAGCTAGATATACCTGTTATCCAGCGTGTTTATGATTCATTCATACCATATACAGTGGACCCCCGAGTTTCGTAAAAACTTCACTCCTGAAGTCTGCTCAAGTGCCATTACCGAACGAATTTACCCCCTTAAGAAAAAATGTCACGTAGGTTAGTCTATTTCAGACCCCCAAAAATACTTTTCCACAAGCACTTACAATATTATACTTACATAAATGTACGATTTCCGGGGTTTACGAAACTCGGGGGTCCACTGTATATTGTCATTATTCCAGTGTTTTTAGTGCTTGCAACTGCTAAATAAGCCACCATGGGCCCCAAGAAAGCTCCTAGTGCCAGGCCTGTGGTAAAGAATGTCAGAAATACGGTAGAATTGAAGGAGATCATTGCAAAATATGAAAGTGGAGTTCGTGTCGCTGAGCTGGCCAGGCAGTATGGCAAAGCCCATTCAACCATCACTTCCATTGTGGCCAAGGGAAAGGAAATCAAGGACGCTGTTGTTGCGAAAGGTGCAAGTATGGTCACAAAACAGAGATCTCAAGTGCTGGAAGAAGTGGAGAGGTTATTGTTGGTGTGGATCAATGAGAAACAATTAGCAGGAGATAGTGTTACGCAGGCGATAATATCTGAAAAAGCAAGGCAGTTGCATAATGATCTTGTCAAGAAAATGCCTGCAACGAGTGCTGAAGTGAACAAATTTAAAGCCAGCAAAGGCTGGTTTGACAGATTTAAGAAGCATAGTGGCATACATAGTGTGATAAGGCATGGTGAGGCAGCCAGTTCTGACCAAAGTGCGGCTGAAAAATATGTTCAGGAATTCAAGGGGTACATAGAGGCTGAACAATTCAAACCCCAACAAGTGTTCAATTGTGATAAAAAAAGCCTGTTTTGGAAGAAAATGCCAAACAGGACCTTCATTACACAGGAGGAAAAAGTACTGCCAGGACACAAGCCTATGAAAGACAGGCTAACTCTTATTTTGTGTGCCAATGCTAGCGGGGATTTTAAAGTGAAGCCTTTAGTGGTGTATCACTCTGAAAATCCCCAAGCGTTTAAGAGATGCAGTGTCGCCAAGGCTAATTTGTGTGTGATGTGGAAGTCTAACAATAAGGCATGGGTCACTAGTGAAATTTTCTTTGATTGGTTCCATGAAGTGTTTGGCCCCAGTGTGAAGAAATGTCTCGAGGAAAATAATTTGCCACTTAAGTGCCTCCTGATAATGGACAATGCTCCTTGTGACTTGGAAGAGCAAATTGTGCAGGACTTTTTCATCAAAGTGAAGTTCTTGCCCCCTAATACCACTCCTCTCCTCCAGCCCATGGACCAGCAGGTCATTTCAAACTTTAAAAAAACTCTACACCAAAGCAATGTTTCAAAAGTGCTTTGAAGTGACCACAGACATTAATTTTACCCTAAAAGAGTTTTGGAAAAATCATTTCAATATCCTGCATTGTGTAAACCTTATAGGTAAGGCTTGGGAGGGAGTGACTACCAGGACTTTAACTCTCCCTGGAGAAAATTGTGGCCAGACTGTGTCCCAGAGAGGGATTTTGAAGGTTTTGTGGATGAGCCTCAGAACCCTGAGCCTGAGCCTGATGTGGAAGACATTGTGGCACTGGGCAAGTCCATGGGGTTGGATGTTAGTACCGAGGATGTGGAAGAGTTGGTGGAGGAGGACAATGAAGAGATAACCACTGAAGATCTGCAAGAGCTTCAACAGCAACAGCAACAACAGACCACAATTCAGGAAAATGGTTCAGAGGAGGAGGAACAGAGATGGAGGAAGTTGCCTTCTTCAAGGATTAGGGAGATCTGTGCCAAATGGACTGGTGTGCAAGGCTTTATGGATGAATATCACCCTAACAAAGCTGTTGCAAGCCGTGCTGGCAATCTGTATAATGACAATGTGGTGTCCCATTTCAGGGATGTTTTAAAGAAATGCCAGACACAGAGCTCCCTGAACAGATTTTTGGTTAGAGAGGGGTCCAGTGACTCTCAACCTGGTCCTAGTGGCATTAAAAGAAAAAGGCCAGTAATCCCAGAAATGAACTTGGTACCTGCAGTGTTAATGGAAGGGGATTCCCCTTCCAAACACTAGCAACTCCTCCATCCTCTTCCCTCCTCCCGTCTTCCAAACATCAACAACTCTTCAATAAAGGTAAGTGACATGTTATTGTACTATTTAATTTTTGTACAAGAATGGTATACAATACCGACAAAATGAAATTAAAACACGTGCAACATCTGGGTGTCTTTATTGTAAACGTTTCGCCATCCAGTGGCTTTATCAATACAAATTCTAGGACAATGTTTGAAGACAGTAGAACTATATACAAAAGATGAGGTAATCAGTCCCTCGGCCTTGGAGTGGTGTGAACAGCACCGAAGTCGTGGAGTTTGTGGAGCAGAGGCAAGGAGGCTGGCGCTTATATACTAACGTCAGGTGGAAAGGGACGTGTAACAGACGAGGGCATAGTCACTGGTAGGCCGGATTCCCCAGTGGAAGTAGGTCATACCCAAAGAGGTGGGTTAGTTGTAGTAGTAGTAGTTGTCATTGCTGTGAAGGTTATATAGAGATCCTCAGAATCAAGATTCCATGATGTTGCAGTGTCTGACAAGTTGTACAAGAATGGTATACAATACCAACAATATGAAATTAAGACACATGTGCAACATCTGGGTGTCTTTATTGTAAACGTTTCGTCATCCAGTGGCTTTATCAATACAAATTCTAGGACAATGTTTGAAGACAGTAGAACTATATACAAAAGATGAGGTAATCAGTCCCTCGGCCTTGGAGTGGTGTGACCAGCACCGAAGTCGTGGAGTTTGTGGAGCAGAGGCAAGGAGGCTGGCGCTTATATACTAACGTCAGGTGGAAAGGGACATGTAGCAGATGAGGTCATAGTCACTGGTAGGCGGGATTCCCCAGTGGAAGTAGGTCATACCCAAAGAGGTGGGTTAGTTGTAGTAGTAGTTGTCATTGCCGTGAAGGTTATGTACAGGTCCTCAGAATCGTTAGAATATAAGTGCCAGCCTCCTTGCCTCTGCTCCACAAACTCCAGACTTCGGTGCTGTTCACACCACTCCAATGCCGAGGGACTGATTACCTCATCTTTTGTATATAGTTCTACTGGTTTCAAACATTGTCCTAGAATTTGTATTGATAAAGCCACTGGATGGCGAAACGTTTACATTAAAGACACCCAGATGTTGCACATGTGTCTTAATTTATTTAATTTTTATTTCTCATTGTTTTCTGTGTAATTTAATGTATATTTAATGTAGAAACTAAATTTATTTTAATGCTTTTGGATGTCTGGAACGGATTAATTTTATTTCCATTATTTCTTATGGGGAAAATAGATTCGGAGTTCGTGATATTCGGTGTTTGCCGAGCCCTCTGGAACGGATTAATCACGAACTCCGGGGGTCCACTGTAATTTAAAAGGACAGGCTCTCACGTTGAATATCTATACTTTCTCATCCAACCTCTCCACCTTATTAATTCAGAAGCGAAAAAATTAAATTAGTACACATTTTTTTTTTAACACACTGGCTATTTCCCACCGAGGCAGGGTGACCCAAATAAAAAGAAACGCTTCCACCATCACTCCCACTAATCACCGTCCTGCCAGAGGCATGCTGATAGTACATTCAGATATCACTCTAGACTGGAAATATCGCTACCCCTCCTTCACATGTAATACACACACAACCCGCACATATAAAAGGAGAGGAGCTTACGACGACGTTTCGGTCCGACTTGGACCATTTACAAAGTCACACTAACACGAAGGACAGGAGGAAGGGGTATTTATAGGCAGGCAGACAGGGGAGGGCACAAGAAAGTGGTGGTCTTCTGCTAAAACTGTTTACCCTACGTCCAACTTTCACAGTCGCCGTTTGGTTGAATCCTCCCTTATACACAACTTTCCCTGTATGAATCTTAGCCCTGGCTTTGTCTCTGTAGATGCTTTCCTCTCCCATTACATTGTTAAATGCTCCAAACTTCAGAACACCCGTGACTTAACCTGATTCCTTCCCCCTCTTTCTCCTTTCTCCTCTGGGTTCTCTTTCTTTTTTCTTTTGCCTTGTATTTGTCCTCTATTTTATTTTATTTTTCCCCACTGTGTTCTTGTTCTTACCCTTACCTGCCGTCAGCGTCTTTGCAGTGCTCCTTTCCTAGCTTATGACTGACTCCACTACTACTACTACCACTACCACCATCACTACTACCTCCATTACCCCTCCACCACTTTCTTGTGCCCTCCCTTGTCTGCCTGCCTATAAATACCCCTTCCTCCTGTCCTTCGTGTTAGTGTGACTTTGTAAATGGTCCAAGTCGGACCGAAACGTCGTCGTAAGCTCCTCTCCTTTTATATGTGCAGGTTGTGTGTATTGTTCCAGTCACGGTATTGTGCCTTTTTTGTTATTCACATGTAATACTATTTTAGTTGGCTTGAGTAATATTACTTAACTTACCACTTGCATTATTGGTAATAACATTTTAATGTTATTATTCATTCTTACTCTATATTTGTTGTATGGTAAATAATGAAAAAAAATGGTAGTATACAACAAACTTAAGGTTGTTTAATAAAGAGAACAAGAGTTTAATTAAGTGCTTTATTATCAGGTAACGGAGCAGTACTGAAATTAAGTGTTTACCAACTGAATTATGTATTCACAAGTATGAAGAAAGATTGCATTAACTACTACCAATAATTCATTAATACAATAACAGATTATACTCACAAAGATGAGTCGCTTCTATTTTTATGCAAATAAAAATTTGTGCCCTTGCTTATTTCTAGCAAGCATTGCATGCACTTGAATGGCAAAATAAATTACATGAACTAGTTTATCTGACTGGTTTTAATAATACTAGTGCTGCTGCATAGAATATTTCAGTACAACACGTTTGAATAAGAAAAAAGTTGTATGACAACTAAATAACAGCAATGTTTCAAACACACAGCTGGTTTACTATATAAATTATAGTGGTTTTTCATGTTCTTAAAATTTTCTCAACTAATATAAAAGCAGTCAGCTATAACAATATTTGAACATTATGTTAAAATCATTCTGATGATGTTACAGTTAAGCTGAAACCTTACTTTTATCTTAGGAATCTGCAAAACTAATTCTGTACTAGTTTACAACAATATTTGAGAAGAACAAAGTCAAGATTATGAAAATCCAATTATTTTCTCACCTATAATGTATTTTCTGCTCTTACACAATATTAATCAGCCATTAAAAATATTTTTAAAACTTTTCTTCTGCTCTTGCCTTCATTCGGTTGATAAATGCTTGACCTTTATTTTTTCGGAAAGCCTCATATGGATCTGTCTGAGCACTTGGCACTCCCAGGCCTCGGAATCTTTCTTGTGGTGTATCTCGGACATCTGCAGCTGCAACTGGGTCGCTGATCCCTTGTTCCTTAACTCCTAAACCTGAGCCTCCCCATCCCATCTTTCTCAGCATCTGATGACCCTTATTGCTTTCATCCAATCGCTGCTCCAACTTGGGAAAAGCACCTCCCCTGTGAAAAGAAAAAACTTACAGAAGCAGTCCTCGCATACTATTAATTTTTTAACTCAAACGGCCTTCTCCCTCCTAGGCAGGGTGACCCCAAAGAAGAAAACTTATTCAGAATCATTTATTCAATCATCGTCTTTCCAATAGTGTGCTAACATTACAATTGGATTATTCTAACTGCAACTTCTCCATGTATGTATTGAAAAAGGCAACTTAAAATGCCAGGAGCAAGAAGCTAGTAACCCTTTTTGTATTCAATTACTATAAAAGTCAAAAGAAAATTTTGAAACATATTGATGTGTTTATATAATGTTGCCTAATAGTCTTCTTGAAAGTTTAAATAACTTAAAATTCATATACAGTAGGGCCTGGCTTTATGGCATTCCGCTAATACGGACATTTCAAATTATGACCAAAACTCACTATATGGCTCCCCCACCTGACTTTCTAATATGGTCACTGAGCACCACGCAGTTTGTTTACATTCTCTATGAGCAAATCTCTCCATTATGTCTGGAAACTTTCCAAAATTCCAAGTGTTTTAAAGTTATTTCATACGTATTTTATATATACAGCCTCTCACTTAACAATGAAGTTCCGTTCTTAAGACCATGTCAGTAAACGAATTTGTCAGTAAGTGAGGAGCATACTATAATGGTAGTGGGTTTGTGTCAACCATCTTTGATATTGTTTTAATGCCACCTTTTCAGCATTTGTAACATTTCAGGTATATTTTTGAATGTTCATACAGTAGTGTACTGTATATTGTATAAAACAGAATAAAAGAAATCAGCTCTAATATACATTATTTAGGTATGAATACTGGTCAGAGCCTGTCGTAAGTCTGAGTCGTCGGTAAATGAGTACATCCCTAATTAAGGAGAGGCTGTACTCTGATAATTATACTTATGTGTACCTGTACCTAGATAAACTTACACACTATGCTTGTGTGCAGGTACACATTAAAACCACTAAGTGTCTTATTAATCTTGAAGATGACATATTAATAACGATCATAATAATACGCATTAAATGTTGTACACTACGTTAATACAGTGAACCCTTGGTTAGCGGCCGGTTTTACGGCTCCCGGTTAGCGGCCGTTATTTCGGTTAGCGGCCGTATGGGACACGTCAACCCGCTGGCTGGGGCCGCTTGCGCTTCAGTTTGGCTGTGTCTCTCGGTGCGTAAGGAAGCTTCTGCTCATTCATCCAGACATTTCGCTTGTTTTCCACTGTTTTTTGCCAGTGCAACTGCGAAATAAGTAACCATGGCTCCAAAGAAAGTTCTAAGTAAAGTTCCTGTGGCAGAGAGTGAGAAACATGATGGAATTTAAGAGAGAAGTGATTGAGAAATATGAGAGTGGTATGCGGGTGCTGGAACTTGCCAGGATGTTTGGAAAAAACAAATCAACAATTACAACCATCCTGTCAAAGAAAGAACAAATCAAGGAAGCTGATGTTGCCAAAGGAGTAAATGTGCTTACAAAACAAAGGTCACCAATAATGGAACAAATGGAAAAGTTATTGTTACTGTGGATTAAAGAAAAACAAATAGTGGGAGACACTGTAGTGGAGTCTGTTATTTGTGAGAAGGCAAGGCATTTGCATGAAAATCTTGTGAAAACTCCTGGAACAAGTGCTGCTGGTTGTGAATTTAGGGCCAGCAAAGGCTGGTCTGAGAGATTTAAGAAGAAGAAGTGGCATACACAGTGTTGTAAGGCATGGTGAGGCTGCAAGTTCAGACAAACATTCTGCTGAAAAGTTTGTGCAGGAATTTCAGGACTACATAAAGAGTGAAAATCTGAAACCCCAACAAGTGTTTAAACTCTGACGAAACAGGCCTGTTTTGGAAGAAAATGCCTAACAGGACCTACATCACGCAGGAGGAAAAGACATTGCCAGGACACAAGCCTATGAAAGACAGGCTAACTCTCATGTTGTGTAGCAATGCAAGTGGGGATTTCAAAGTGAAGCCTTTACTTGTGTATCACTCTGAAACTCCCAGTGTTCAAGAAACACAATGTCCACAAGAAAAGATTGTGTGTGATGTGGAAATCAAATCAAAATGCATGGGTCACAAGGTCAATTTTCAAAGATTGGGTTGATGATGTGTTTTTCCCAAGTGTGAAAAATTACCTGCAGGATAACAATTTGGGACTCAAGTGCCTCCTGGTACTGGACAATGCTCCTGCACATCCTCCAGACTTGGAAGACCAAATGTCTAGGGACTTCAAATTTATAAAAGTGAAGTTCTTGCCTCCTAACACCACTCCTCTTCTCCAGCCCATGGACCAGCAGGTCATTTCTAACTTCAAGAAACTGTACACCAAAGCAGTGTTTCAGAAGTGCTTTGAAATGACCTCGGACACTGAATTGACCCTTAAAGAGTTCTGGAAGAATCACTTCAATATCTACAACTGCAGAGGCCTTATAGTTAAGGCTTGGGAGGGAGTGACTACCAGGACTTTGAACTCAGCTTGGAGACCACTGTGGCCGGATTGTGTCGATGAGAGATTTTAAAGGATTTGCGGCTGACGACCCTGTGCCTGTTGTGGAAGATATTGTGACATTGGGGAACAGCCTGGGGTTGGAGGTGAGTGATGAGGATGTGGAAGAGTTGGTGGAGGACCACAGGGTGGAGCTAACCACTGAAGAGCTGCAACAACTGGAAGTGGAACTTCATCAGAGCAAAGTTCAGGCAATTGCTTCAGAAAGGGAGGAGGAGGAAAAGGAAGACAAGGAGGTGCCTTCTGCAGAGATTAAGTAAATTTGTTCTATGTGGACTAAGGTGCAGACATTTGTTGAAAAACACCATCCTGACCAAGCTGAAACAAGCCATATCTGCAACATGTTTAGTGACAAGACCTTGTTCCACTTCAGGGAAATGTTAAAGAGGCGCCAGAAACAGAGCACTCTGGACAGTTATTTTGTGCGACAGGGTTCTAGCGACTCTCAAGCTGGTCCTAGTGGCATTAAAAGAAAAAGAAGGGAAGTAACCCCAGAGAGGGACTTGTTACCTGAAGTCCTTTTGGAGGGGGATTCCCCTTCCAAAAACTAACTCCTCCCTATCTTCCAGAAGCCAGCATTAGTCTTCAATAAAGGAATGTAATACTCATTTGTTAAAAAAATTATTTTTTTGTGAATATTTTTGTCTGGAACGGATTAACTGTATTTACATTAATTCTTATGGGGAATATTAATTCGGTTAAAGGCCATTTCGGTTAAAGGCCTAGCTCCTGGAACGGATTACAGCCGCTAACCGAGGGTCCACTGTATAGACATTTTCATTAATCCATCTATGATATTTTTTCATACTTATATAATAAACATGCTACATAACACATAAACATGATAAATACACCCCACAGTAGAATAAATTACTATAAATATATGATGTTTTTCCATTTGTCTTGTTGGCATGTCAGAAAGAATAAAGTTTTCTTTAGTTCAACACCAAAGAAAATGTGTACACAATAATATTACTGAGGGCAACTGTAGAAAATTATTCCTTTCGTATTCCTTCCCTTAGTGTCACTCCTTCTAAAAATGGTGTGTTACATGACAATGGGAGTGTTGATCTTTATTTATTCTACTGTACCAACATGGAGACAACTTGTACACAATGCAAGTTTTTTTTTTTTTTCCAACAAGTCGGCCGTCTCCCACCGAGGCAGGGTGACCCAAAAAGAAAGAAAATCCCCAAAAAGAAAATACAGTGGACCCCCGAGTTTCGTAAAAACTTCACTCCTGAAGTCTGCTCAAGTGCCATTACCGAACGAATTTACTCCCTTAAGGAAAAATTTCACGTAGGTTAGTCTATTTCAGACCCCCAAAAATACACTTCCACAAGAACTTACAAAATTATACTTACATAATTGCACGATTTCCGGGGTATTCGTTAACCGAGGGTCCACTGTACTTTCATCATCATTCAACACTTTCACCACACTCATACATAATCACTGTCTTTGCAGAGGAGCTCAGATACGACAGCTGAGAAAAGTCCCTCCCAGCTGTCACTATCTCAGACCCCTCCTTTAAAGTGCAGGCATTGTACTTCCCATTTCCAGGACTCAAGTCCAACTAAATCAATTACAGTGGTACCTCGACTTACGATGTTATCATCTTACGTTATATTCGATAACCGATATTTATAACGTAAGAAATTTGAATGCGACATCCGATGTTTGATTCGTCTTACGACATTCGTACCGGACGTGTCCGCTTGGCGCCCAGCTGAGCGCGCACTCCAGGGAGCGTCAGTGCTATTGTTTACAAGCGAGAGCGACCACCCACCCACACCCACGCATTCATACCAGTATATTGTCATTATTCCACTGTTTTTAGTGCTTGCAACTGCTAAATAAGCTACCATGGGTCCAAGGAAAGATCCTAGTGCTAAGCCTGTGGCAAAGAGGAACAGAAATATATGTACGATAGAACTGAAGAAGGAGATAATAGAAAAATATGAAAGTGGAGTGCGTATCAGTGAGCTGGCCAGGCTGTATGGTAAACCCTTTTCTACCATCGCTACCATTGTGGATAAGAAATATTCAAGTAAAATCAAGGAAGCTGTTGTTGCAAAAGGTGCATCTGTGATCACAAAACACAGACCACAAGTGCTGGAAAATGTGGAAAGGTTGTTGTTGGTGTGGATCAACGAGAAACAGTTAGCAGGAGATACTGTTTCGGAGGCAATAATATGTGAAAAAGCAAGGCAGTTGCATGATGATCTCCTTAAGAAAATGCCTGCAACGAGTGAAGTGAGCGATTTAAAGCCAGCAGAGGCTGGTTTCAAAAATTTAAGAAGCGTACTGGCATACATAGTGTTGTGAGGCATGGTGAGGCAGCCAGTTGTGACAAAAGTGCGGCTGAAAAATATGTTCCTGAATTCCAGGAGTACCTAGAGGCTGAACAATTCCTCCCCCAACAAGTGTTTAATTGTGATGAAACAGGCCTGTTTTGGAAGAAAATGCCCAACAGGACCTACATTACTCAGGAGGAAAAGGCACAGCCAGGACATAAGCCTATGAAAGACAGGCTAACTTTGATGCTTTGTGCCAATGCCAGTGGTGATTGCAAAGTGAAGCCTTTACTAGTGTATCTTTTTGAAAATCCCCGAGTGTTTGGCAGATGCGGTGTCAGCAAGTCTAACTTGTGTGTGATGTGGAGGTCTAACAAAAAGGCATGGGTCACAAAGGACATTTTCTTAGATTGGTTCAATGGTGTGTTTGGCCCCAGTGTGAAGAAATATCTATTGGACAATAATTTGCCACTTAAGTGCCTCCTGATAATGGACAATGCTCCTTGTCATCCTCCAAACTTGGTAGAGAAAATTGTGGAGGAGTTTAAATTCATCAAAGTGAAGTTCTTGCCCCCTAATACCACTCCTCTCCTCCAGCCCATGGACCAGCAGGTCATTTCCAACTTTAAAAACTCTATACCAAAGCAATGTTTCAAAAGTGCTTTGATGTGACCACAGACATGAACATAACCCTAAGAGAATTTTGGAAAAACATTTCCATATGCTGCATTGTGTACACCTTATAGGTAAGGCTTGGGAGGGAGTGACTACCAGGACTTTGAACTCTGCCTGGAGAAAATTGTGGCCAGACTGTGTCCTAGAGAGGGATTTTGAAGGTTTTGGGGCTGAGCCTCAGAACCCTGAGCCTGAGCCTGAGCCTGTTTTGGAAGAAATTGTGGAATTGGGCAAGTCTTTGGGGTTAGAGGTGAGTGGTGAGGATGTGGAACAGTTGGTGGAGGAGCACAAGGAAGAGCTAACCACTGAAGATCTGCAAGAGCTTCAACAGCAACTGGAACAAGAGAGCAGAGGTCAGGACAATGGTTCAGAGGAGGAGGTGGAACAAAATGGAAGAATGTGCCTTCTTCAAGGATTAGGGAGATCTGTGCCAAATGGAGTGATGTGCAAGCATTTATGGATGAATATCACCCTAACCATGCTGTTGCAGGCCGTGCTGGCAACCTGTACAATGACACAGTGGTGTGTCATTTCAGGGATGTGTTAAAGAATCGCCAGACACAGAGCTCCCTGGACAAATTTGTTGTTAGAAAGAGGTCCAGTGACTCTCAAGCTGGTCCTAGTGGCATTCAAAGAAAAGGGAAGTAACCCCAGAAAGAGACTTACCACCTGCAGTGTTAATGGAAGGGATTCCCCTTCAAACACTAGCATACTACTCCACCTTCTCCCCTCCTCCCGTCCTCCACACATCAACAACTCTTCAATAAATGTAAGTGACATGTTATTGTACAATATTTGCATGTGTATTTAGGTATTCTTTATTAAATTATTTATTATTTAATGTCCAAAAGTTCTAAAAAATATTTTATTTAACTACTTTTGGAAGTCTTGGACGGATTAAATTTATTTCCATTATTTCTTATGGGGAAAATTGATTCGTTTAACGATTGTTTCGTCTTAAGATATGCCCTCCTGACGGATTAATATCGTAAGTCGAGGTACCACTGTAACTGGTTTCCTGAATCCCTTCACAAAATGTTACCCTGCTCACACTCCAACAGATCGTCATGTCCCAAAACCATTCGTCTCCATTCACTCCTATCTAACACGCTCACACATGCTTGCTGGAAGTCAAGCCTCCCCCCACAAAACCTCCTTTACCACTTCCCACCAACCTATTCTAGGACGACCCCTACCCCGCCTTCCTTCCCTACAGATTTATACGCTCTCCAAGTCATTCTACTTTGATCCATTCTCTCTAAATGACCAAACCACCTCAACAAACCATCTTCAGCCCTCTGACAAATACTTTTAGTAACTCCACACCTTCTCCTAATTTCCACATTCAATTTTCTGCATAATATTTACACCACACATTGCCCTTAGACAGGACATCTCCACTGCCTCCAGCCTCCTCCTCGCTGCAGCATTTGCAACCCATGCTTCACACCCATATAAGAGTGTTGGTACCACTATCTTTCTACATTCCTTCTTTGCCTCCATGGATAACGTTTTGTCTCCACAGATACCTCAATGCACCACTCACCTTTTTCCTTCATCAATTCTATGGTTAACCTCATCCTTCATAAACCCATCCGCTGACACATCAACTCCCAAATATCTGAAAACATTTACTTCTTCCATAATCCCTCTCCAATGTGATAACCAATTTTTCTTTATTTAAATCGTTGATACCCTCATCCCCCACTCTTATCTATGTTATTTTTAAATTTCTCCCTTTTTCACACCTCCCCAAAAATCGCCACTAACCTTTGCAACTTTTCTTTAGAATTCCCATAAGCACAGTATCACAAAAAGTAACTGTGTCAACCCCCCTTTTGCTTTTAAATTTTCCCCCAAAATTTTAAAACCCACCCCTCTCCCCAACACCCCTACATTTACTTTTTTTTCAACCCCATCTATAAATATTTTTAAAAAACCATGGTGACATTCACAACCCTGCCCCAAACCTATTTTTTCCGGAAGTAATCCCCCCCTCCCACACCCTAACCTGAGCCTCACTATCCTCAAAAAAACTTTTCAGCCTTCAGTAACTTACTACCTATTCCATCATTTTGCAACATTTGCCCATTGCCCCCCCATCCCCCCACATCCCCTTTTCAAACCATAAATGAAAAAAACCCTTTCTCCCCTTTTTTCTAAATACTGTTCAAATATGCTTCAATTAAAACACTTGATCCCACCCCCTACCCACTCTCCCCCCTTTCCTTTGGGTTTTCCCTTTAAATTTTTTCAATAATAACCCCCCCATACACTTTACCGGTATACTCAGTAAACTTATTCCCCTAAAATTTTTTTCACCCTTTTATCCCCCTTCCCTTTATATAAGGGATTCATATATGCCTTCTGGTTAATCCTGTATAAACTTCCTCTTCACATTTGATAAAACAAAATACCAACCACCTCAGCACTATATCCCCCTGCTTTTAACATTTCTGTCATGATTCCGCCACACCTGTTGCTTACCCTCTTCATCTTCTAATGTACTCCTCACGCACCTCCCCCCACACTCACATCCTGCTTATTTAGATATTCTTTATTAATTATTAGCATTTAATGTCCAAATAAAAATATTTATTTAATCATTTGAAGTCTGGACTGACTAAATTATTTCCATTATTTATGGGGAAAATTGATTTGCCCACCATTGTTTGCCTTTTGATATGCTTCCTGACGGATTAATATCGTAGTCGAGGTACCTCACTGTAATTGAAATTTCACTCACAAGAACTTCTCGTATTATTTTGAGCCCATTAGATTTGATGATGGGTCTGCTTGGAGTTTTGCAGTGTTCTCATGGTAATAACTGTCATAGGGATTCGGCAGTCATCTGCAAAGGAACACGCACTGTGGCCAGACATCCTGTCATGTCCACAGAGATGAGGAACAGGATGGGAGCGAGTACTGCGCCCAGAACAGAGCTTTTCACAGCAGTCACCCCCAGACTTTACCACATTACCACTGCACTCACTTGTTAGGAAATTATAGATCCATCTACCCACTTTTCCTGTTATTCCTATCTTATTTGAAAAGACATATCATACCACACTTTGTCAAAGGCTTTTGCAAAGTGCAGAATATGATAACATCTGCATTCTGTTTGTCTTCTAGAGCATCCAGGACCTTGTCAGAGTGGTCCAGTAGTTGGGACAGACAGAGCAACCTGCTCTAAACCCATGCTGCCCTGGGTTGTGCAATTGATGGTATCAAGATGAGGCATCTTGCTTCTTAGAACCCTTTTCAAAGATTTTTATGATATGGGACATTAGCGCCATTGGTCTGTAAGGTTCTTGCTATTGCCACTGCCCTTTGTGGAGTGGGACTGAAACAGAAGTTTTTAGTAACTGCGTGGACGACCCAGTGTCCATGCTCCCTCTCCATAGGATGTTAAATGCACGTGATAGGGGCTTCTGGCAGTTCTTGATGAAATGAATCATGAGTCTAAATTGAGCGGAGTGCATGGGCATGTTACGGCTGCCTTTTGAAGTTACTTGGCGTCGGTGATGTGAGATAGGCATGCGTCTGTCAAGTTCTGTGGGTTAGCAATACAGTACCGTAGCATTTTTATTTATTATTTATATTACTTTTGATAGTGTAAACATGCTTTTTATGTCTTTTTTTTATATAAACTGGCATGTGGAAAAATGCTCACTTTATAAATATATTTGCTTTTGGCAGTGATCTGCATTAACCTTTGACTGTTTCGGGTCGTATATAAGTGTACGTCTTACGAGCCACTGTTTCGGACGTATACAGTATATACCAAGAAATTCTAGCGGTCAAATCAAGCGGGAGAAAGCTGGTAGGCCCACATACAGAGAGAAATGGTTCAGGCTAGTAAAATCATAAAAATCCTGCAGCACGAGTATAATGAGAAAAACCCCACTGTGTTTGATTTGGGAAATCTGCCTTGAGGTGTATTTTCAGAGCAGTATTTGAGAAGGCCTCTCTTTTTTTATGGTCTATTTGATAGAATGGAAAACATACCACAGAAATATAGATGATTTTGATTAGTTTCATGATGAAAATGACCTTGAAATTATTTCAAACAGGAAATGTTCATTTTGCAAATGTTCAAGAGTAAACAAATCACGCCCACACGTCCAATACACATCAATTGGCGAGTCTAATATTCTTTTTACAAGTGCACTGATATTATTTATACCATTTTATAAGCAATGCATAGTCTGATAATCTAAATCTTTATTTTTTAGAATAAAAAATCAAAATAGAAAGCAAGAGTAATATAATAGGAGCCTAAAGACGTGACTAATGAACATATAACACTTATTTTAGTGCCAGGAATGTCTGCATTATTGTTTATTCTGGACCTATTTTGAAATTCGACAACTTTATTTTCATGAAATTACCAAATCTGCCAATTTCTGACCACTTTATTGGGTAGTTGAAATCGGTAAATTGGTGGCTTCTTTGTACTCAATCGATAAAACAATGGAGTTCTAAAGAAATAGCTATGAGCTTGGTCAAGACTGGAACAATGAAATTGGCCAAAATAGTCTCACCGCTAAATTGCTGATGCGATATATCGAGATCACTAACTTCGCCAGAGCGTAATTCCGTAAGTTTCCCCACCAAATTTCACACTTTAAGTGGTTATGTAGTATTTGAAAAGATTTTACTATTTCATAAGAAATTTTTTTTTTTTTTAATTCTTGCGACAACCAGGAGAGCACTCAGGATTAGGGGCTGCGATAGTCAAAGGGTTAACAAGGTATGTCTGTACTGAAAATTACCACGTTTATAGGAATTATGTTCTGGTGGGACCTTAGAATGTGGAAAATCAGGTAAAGTACAGTGCTCTTTAACACCTGAAGTAGGGGTAATTTTTTTACCAATTTCCTAGTAAAAAGAGTAAATCTTCAAAATTTTTGCTTGATGTTTTCTAAATGAAATTTGAGTCTCCAATATTCAAAGAATTATCATATGCTTTATCAAAATCAGTGTGTATAAACTAAAAATTAATAATTTTTAATATGAAATCAATCTTCATTCACAAACTTCCAAATAATTCATCTCTTGACACATTCATACAAGTCCTGACCTGATAAAGAGATCTTAATAGATTGGAATGTTCTCCCAATAAATGCTTGTTCTGCAAATGGTTTAGTAGTTAAATTAGGGCCTCTTATACTCCCTTTATCCTCTTGTTTTTATCCTCATAATTTTTTGCAGTTTTAAACTTGTAGTGATTTGTATGCTGGCAAGATAGTGATGGAGTGAATGATGGTGAAAGTGTTTCTTCATTTTTTAATTGCCCCAACTCAGTGGGAAAAGGCTGGTTTGTTAAAAAAATAATTGTCATTGCCCATGAATATAAATATTGTATGTAGGAATCTGCTCCTACTATGTCATTAGCATAGGTGGCTGTATGGAAGAAAACAATAAGCTCCACATACAAACAGAGAGAAATGCAGGCATGGGGGAGATCATAGCTATGCAGCTCAAGTTGTCATACTTTGTTATGGGACTCTGAGTCTGACTTACAGATGCAGAATACATTATCTACACTCTTACCACGGACAGATGAAACATTAAGGAATCAGTTAGTTCAGTAACTTGTTTGGCCATGGTGGCACTTGTTCTTTTCAGCTGCACAACACTTCATGTACTAGAACTGATATTCTTGATCTAAATAATTTACAAATCTTAACAAGTTGAAGAATTAGTCACTTTTGCTAAAGTGTCTAATCTTCAACTGATATAGTTTGTAGCAATGATCCTGTGGGGGACTCCAATTAGTTTCCACTTTGGTTCATCCTGACATTTCTTCACTCACTGTGACTGTCTTCTGTGTGTACAAGACATTCACGAGTTAATATCAGGATCATAATATTGAGATATAAATTAGTAGAAATAAAGTTCAGAGTTCAATTTATATATTTTTACTTACATTTACCTTCAGTTACCTTAAATTTGTTATGTGCAATAAGTGACCTATATGTTCTGAGTTTGTAGTATCCATCCTTACAAGATTTGCTTCTCCAGGTGAAAAATAAACAAAAATATATATATACATACTATGTGCAAGGCCCTAGGACTGTAAACTGCTTGGACCTTTAACTGGCAAAGTGTTGGGCTATCAAAATATTTATTTTCCCATTAAACCATCATTAATGTTGTATAGTACAGTGACCCCGAGCAATCTAACACCTCCGGAAATCGCATACCATGTAAGTATATTGTAAGTGCTTGTGGAAGTGTATTTTTGGGGTCTGAAATAGACTAACCTACGTGACATTATTCCTTAAGGGAGTAAATTCGTTCAGTAATGGCACTTGAGCAGGCTTCTGGAATGAAGTTTTTACGTTCTTGGGGTCCACTGTACATCTGTTATGTTACCAGGGGACCTCTGTTGCAGTCTTCCAGAGAGAGGCCAGGGGACCTCTGTTGCAGTCTTCCTGAGAGGCCAGGGGACCTCTGTTGTATCTATCCTGGAGAGAGGCCAGGGGACCTCTGCTGCAGTCTTCCAGAGAGGCCAGGGGACCTCTGTTGTACTCATCCTGAGAGAGGCCATGGACCCTCTGTTGCAGTCTTCCAGAGAGGCCAGGGGACCTCTGTTGTAGTCTTCCTGGAGAGAGGCCAGGGACCTCTGTTGTAGTCATCCTGAGAGAGGCCAGGACCTCTGTTTAGGCTCCTCTCTGAGAGAGGCCAGGGGACCCTGCTGCAGTCTTTCCAGAGAGAGGCCAGGGGACCTCTGTTGTACCTTATCCTGAGAGAGGCCAGGGGACCTCTGTTGTAGCTCATCTCTGAGAGAGGCCATGGATGTGACCTAATCTCGCCAGTACGTGACTAGGACCTGTCTATCATGGGCCAGTAGTCCTGCTGCAGTGTTCCTTCTTTCTTATGTACTGAACATGTGCTCATCATGGTCCAGTAGGCTCATTGTCTGAGGAGGGGGCAGACTATCATAGGGACAGATCTGGGGTCACTGGTCATGTCCAGGTCAGGTCACCAGAAGTCAGGTCACGACATCCCTAGAGTCACAGTGTCCTTGTCACTACTCCAAGCAACATGCACCAGTCTATAATAAAAAATAAAAGTCCCCAACAAAAGTACCTAATAAAAGTCCACAACAAAAGTACCTAATAAAAGTCCCTAATAAAATTCCCAAACAAAAGTCCCTAATAAAAAGTCCGCCAAAATTTCAACCAAAGTTCCTTAATAAACGTCCCCAATAAGAGTCCTCGACAAAAAGACCAATAAAAACAACAATAAAAGTCCCCAGTAACTGGGAGTGGGAGTTGTCACAGTTGCTTTTTTGCTGATGGCAATGTATTTTCTGGAGTTTCTGAAGAGAAGTTGCAAAGGATGGTGGACGAATATGGGGGTGTTTAAAAGAAGGGAATTAAAAGTGAACATAGGAGAGAGCTAGGTGATGAGAGTAACAACAACTTTAGGGAATGAAAGATTGGATAAAAGATTGGAGGGAGGGAGTATGGAGGAAGTGAATGTGTTCAGATATTTGGGAGTAAACATGTCAGCAGATGGGTCTATGAAAGACGAGGTGAACCATAGAACTGACGAGGGGAAGGTGAGTGGTGCATTGAGGCATCTGTGGAGACAAAGAACGTTATCCATGGAGGTAAAGAGGGGAATGTATGAGGGTATAGTGTTAAATTAGACACATATGCAACACTTGGGTATCTTTATTGAGGAAAACGTTTCGCCACACAGTGGCTTCATCAGTCCAATACAATCCAATACCATTCATCTACATCCTGTCTGACACAGCAACATCTTGAGATTTGATACAAACGGATTCTTCAACACTTGTCCAACCTTAGGACGAAGACCTACTTCGACTAGTGGATGGTACCACTATGACCCCGCCTCCTCCTGCTTCGCCTCACCTGACTACAGTATATAAGCAACTTCTATTTGCCCTATGCTGTACTTGCTTCAAGAGTAATGGACTGAACACATCGACTCCAGGCCGAGGGACTGATTACCTCAAACTCCTCCTCTCCTTTCAACTTTCTACTTTGTATTGACTGATGAAGCCACTGTGTGCAAACGTTTTTCCTCAATAAAGATAACCCAGAGTAGTTGTATATGTGTCTAATTTAACAACTTGTCGGTTCTTTTTTGAACCATTCATCTACATGAGGGTATAGTACACTCTAATGTGGGTGTGAAGCATGGGTGGTGAATGTTGCAGCGAGGAGGAGGCTGGAGGAAGTGGAGATGTCATGTGTTGTATAAATATTATGTTAGAAATAAAATGGTATAAAATACCGACACAATGGAAAATAAACACATAAGCAGTATAATGGATCCTTCAAACACCCTTTCAGAACAAATACGCAGGCAATCTGACGACTCAAAGCCTGTTTCCCCATACACAACCATTTAATCAACTACAGAAACGCAAGACTCATCCAAAAAAGACAACACGCAAAAAACCGAAGAATCCTAGAATCATCACCATCTGTATATCCAACAATTCCCAGAACAACGGCTTTTCAACATAGCTGAACCTATTGCCAAGAAACTTCTTCAACCCATCCCCCTAAAAAACTCAAGAATGGTACACTGCAGGTCCTTTAAGTCACACAATGTTTTTAACTATCACACTACTTTAAGACTGTCACATGCAGCTTTCCACCTGCCCCCATTCTCCACCTGCTTCCCCATATATATCTCCATGTTGCTCATTTTCAGGTAGATCTGTCTGTGATCGATAAAGCCCATCCGTGGGGCGAAACGTTGTCAATAAAAGGGTCACATTATACCCTTATGTGTTTATTTTTCCATAAATATTATGTTAAGTAAAAAAAGGGCACAAATGCAACTAATGAGACATTTTATTGTGGCAACTTTCGCTTCCCGGGAAATTTGTCAACCGTTACAAACAATACATGGACACACAGGGTATGAAATAAATGGTATAAAATACGAAAAATGGAAAATATACACATAAGCAGTATAATGTGATCCTTTATTGACAAGGTCGCCCACGCATGGGCTTTATCGAGTCACAGACAGATCTACCAAATTGAAACGTTGTCAATAAAGGATCACATTATACTGCTTATGTCTTTATTTTTTCCCCACAGGGTATATATAGGTTCAGAGTGAGGTGTATACTAATGGTGGTATAGTAGTGATATAAGTTGTAGTAGTAGTAGTAATACAATAAGGTAGAACAATCAATTTGCACATGGTAAAGGTGATAAAAAAAAAATTTCTTGGGGAGTATAAAAATAGGTTAGACAAATATTTCTACTGGAGGTTGGAATAGAGAATAGGCCCACAGTGTTCCCCATCTACGATGTGCTTGTGTTGAATTGCAGAGAGACTATGTGATGGTAGGGGTTTACTGTTTTCAGAGGATTCTTGCTAAGACTTCAGAGATGGGGAAGCTGCTTTGTTTTGTTTAACTGGGAAACAAGTAAGGCGATTCAAGGCACTTGCGTCTGCGGAAAAAATTTTTGATTACTAGTCGGGCGTCTTTGGGAAATTTTATGAGATTTATTGTTAATTTTGGTGTTGTACGGGGGCGTTGTTCGGTTATCGTTCCTACATGCATTAATGTGTTCATTGAGGGGGTTCGGTTTCTTGCTGTTTCTCCTGCAATTTGTCGCCCCCCACGGGGTATAGTGTAGACCCCTGGTTTACTGGTTCAAGGTGCTGATTTTGTCCTGTAGGGTCCCCTTTTTAGAAGTGCTGGAAGGGATGGCGACTCTAGTGTTATAATTCTTCCCAACAGCCAGGTTGCATCCAACATTTAAAGTATTTGCACAAGCTAACACTAAGTCGCCATCTTCATACGGAAGATTTCTAATGCTATTTTTAATTTAGTCATTTACACTGAATGTTTTCTAACGAATTAATGTCCATTTGAATATGAGACAGAACTATTTGTAATCTAGGTGAGGCCTTACTAACGATGTATAAAGCTGTAATATAACCTCTATCTTTGCTTACAATTCTGGGTATAAATCCCAGTGATCTATTTGCCTTATTACGTACGCTTATGCATTGCTGTCTTGGTTTAAGGAAGGGGCGAGCCCTCCTGAAGGAAGTTAAAAAATTAGGGAAATTTTTTTTCTTATCAAAAATAGTGCATCATTCTGGCAACTTTTTGGGTGTAAACAGCTTGTTTCTATCATATTTCTCAGTATGTTTTCCTTAAATGAAATTTTTTTGTTCTTGCTTTCATAAATAATACTGTTGCCATAGTGTTTTTTTTCCTCCCAAAATTACGTTTTTTATGATTGTTTCATTCAAATACACTTCAAAGCATCATCTCTATGCCTCCTTTCAAGGAGGAACTAATGCTAGCTCAGTCGCCTCTGGGGTCTCAACAAGTGTTGTGTTGCCCGCTGATTTAGCGCTCCATATCCATAGGTTTACAGAAAAATATATAATAACTCAGAAATCAATTATTGACTTTGTGAGCCTTTTTTTTAGAAAAGTATTAATAGGATTGTCAGGATTTTTGCAAAATTTTGGTAATGATGACTCTGAACCACCATTGAGGATTTCTGATATCTTTTACACTTTGTTTGTATTGTTTTTTTTTCCCAAAAAAAAAAAAAAAAAAAATCCCAACTTCAACTTTTTTTTTAAAAAGAATCTGTTAAGAAAAAGGGGACACAAATGAACTTGAGACATTTTATTTGGCAACGTTTCTTTCCCCAGAGTTTGGGCCCGCCCAAACAATACATGGACACACAGGGATATATAGGTTCAGGGTGAGGAAAACTAGTGGTGGTAGAGGTAGAGGGAAAACAATAAGGTAGAACAATCAACTAGCACATGGGGAGATAAAAGAAATTCTTGGGCAAAAAAATAGGTTAGACAAATATTTTTGTTGGAGGCTGGAAAAGAAAAGCATGTAGCAGTGTTCCACATCCGCAAGTGCTGGTGTAGTAGGTGAGACTATGTGATGGTAGTTTACTGTTTTCAGGAGGATTCTTGCTAAGACTTCAGAGATGGAAAACCCGCTTTTTTGTTTTTTTTAAACCCGTGTTAGAAACGCGATAAGTGCTGATTCAAGGCATTTGCGTTTTGGGGGAAATCAGTTTCTTTGAACAAACGGGCGTCTTTAAAAATTTCCCGAGATGATTGGTAGAATTTCGGTTTGAAGCAGGCGGGTCGGTTATCGTTCCTACATGCATTAATATCCATTGAGGCGTGTTTCGAGGTTTCTGCTTTTTTCTCCCACATAAACCTGCTAGCCTCCACAGGAGTGAAACCCCGGGGACTGGTTCATGGTGCTTTGGGTTTTGTCCTGGTTAGATCCTTTATAGAAGTACTGGAAGCGATGGCGACTCTAGTGTTAGCTTGTGCAAGTACTTTTTGAAATGTTGGATGCAACCTGGCTGTTGGGAAGAATTTTAACTTTGTTGAGGGTTGATGCAAAGAAGGCTCTTTTAGATCATTCTTTCCCCGCACCAACACCACTCCCAAAAAAGAGAAGGGAAGGGAAAAAAGGGCAAAATTTTCAAACAATTAAGGAGTGGTGACCAGATGCAGGGAGTTCACTGACCAACTTCTGAATAGACCAAGTGTGTTTTTTTTGTTGAGCGGGAGGAAGATAATGAGATAATTGTGGAGTTGGCAATTGAACGTTCAATGGCGAACGGGGACCAAAAGGGGGGAGAAGAGACGGGGGGGGGTGGGAGAGAGAGGAGGGGGGTAGAGAGAGAGGGGAGGGGGGCGGAAAACTGTGAAATACTCAAGTGTCGTCACTGAGTTCATTCAATCAGAGTTGCTGACAACATTCAAGTCTGCCACCAGGATGATAGACAACACCAACTCTACCACCAGATGATAGATAACACTCAACTCTACCACCAGGATGATAGACACTCAACTCTACCACCAGGATGATAGATAACACTCAACTCTACCACCAGGATGATAGACAACACTCAACCCCCTACCACCAGGAGGGTAGAAACCTCAACTCTACCACCAGGATGATAGACAACATTCAACTCTACCACCAGGATGATAGACAACACTCAACTCTACCACCAGGATGATAGATAACACTCCAACTTACCACCAGGATGATAGCAACACTCAACTCTACCACCAGGTGGAAAAGAAAATTTTACCCATACCACCAGGATGGGTAGACAACATCAACTCACCACCAGATGATAGATTTAAAACTCAACTCTACCCACCAGGATGATAGAAACCTCAACTCACCACCAGGATGATAGACAACACTAACCTACCACCAGGAAGAGGGAAAACCCACCTACCACCAGGATGATAGACAACACTCAACCTACCATCAGGATGATAGACAACACTCAACCTACCACCAGGATGATAAAACAACACCAACCCCTACCACCGGATGATAAAACCTCAACTCTACCACCAGGATGATGCACAAACTCTACCAGAGGAAAAGACAACAATACTGTGCATGTATCAGTTGCAGCAACACTGCATATATTATGCAGCAACACTGTGTATGTATCAGTTGCAGCAACACTGTGTATGTATCAGTTGCAGCAACACTGTGTATGTATCAGTTGCAGCCCCCGTGTATGTATCGTTGCAGCAACACTGTGTATGTATCAGTTGCAGCAACACTGTGTATGGATTTCCCGCAACACTGTGTATGAAATCGATAAAACTGTGTATGTACCCGAAAAAAAGCAACATTGTGTATGTATCGGCAGCAACACTGTGTATGTATCCGTTGCAGAAAAACCCCGTGTATGTATCCGCAGCAACACTGTGTATGTATCAGTTGCAGCAACACTGTGTATGTATCAGTTTGTTTAAGTACACAACATCATGTGATAACTTGACCGGCCCACCACTGTGTTGTGGTGAGGTTGTGTGGTGGTGAGGCGTGGGTGGTTGTGGTGGTGAGTGTTGTGTGGTGGTGAGTGTTGTGTGGTGGGGGAGTGTTGTGTGGTGGTGGGGTGGTGGTGAGTGTTGTGTGGTGGTGAGTGTTGTGTGGTGGTGAGTGTTGTGTGGTGGTGAGTGTTGTGTGGTGGTGAGTGTTGTGATTGTGAGTGACGGTGTTTCTAAAAATCATTTGAAAGGGGAGACTGGTCTGTTTGTGCAAACGCAGAAAAAGGCACGGGGGAGCTTCATCGTAGAAAAAGTCAGTTAAAGCACGGCAAATCCTCTATCTGAACAGAAATAACGAATTAATTGGTTATTAGATTTAGAAAGGACATAGGTTTTACCCAACAGAGTTGTAGGGAACAATCCTCCAGTAGGGTGATGAGGTTTAGGACCTTGGGTGGTTTTAAAAAGAGATTGACAAACAGATAGATAAACTGAAGAAAAAATAAGTCCCCGGGACCCGACGAGTTTTTTTCCCGGGGTTTTAAAAGAAGAAGATGGAACTTGAATAATATTGGTAGAATTACCGACAATATGTTAAGTAAAAGGATACAAATGCAACTAAGGGACATTTTATTGTGGCAACGTTTCGCTCTCCGGGCTTTTTCAAGCCGTTACAACGTACATGGACACAGAGGGTATATATATACTCTCCAAGTGAGGTGAAATACTAGTGGTGGTAGAAGAGATATAAGTTGTAGTAGTAGTAATACAATAAGGTAGAACAATCAATTTGCACATGAGTAAAAGGTGATAAATTACATGGGTAGTATAAAAAGTTAGACAAATATTTGCTGGAGGTTGGAAAGAGAAAGCCTGTAGGAGTTCCACATCTACGATGTCCTTGTGTTGAATAAGCAGGAGAGACTATGTCTCCAACTCCTCCTTGGCAAAAAACCCTATGACAGGGTTCCCACCCTTCCTAATTTTGTCTATTGTGACCTATACCTGCTGGGGGCAGGTCCTCACTCCTACGTTCCCGGGAAATCGTGCCTCCAGCACTGAGACAGATAATAGGTTGCTCCCATACCTCTCATGATGTCGTCCAGATGCTAACAATATGCTCCATCCCAGCCCCAGGAAAGCAAACCTTCTGTTTCCCACTTCTATCTTTCAAGCAGAAGGCCCTATCCATATACCTAATCTTTACTATCCCCAAACAAGAAAATGTTTTACCTTCCTTGGTGTCGTTCATCGTGATGTTCCCAGTAGTCACCCACATTCATCGGGCACGGAGAATCGTTCGATGTTTCCCCAACAGGTTCCTGGTTCTTCGTTGGGTCTCCTCCATCCGTCCTCTTGATCTTTAACTTTGTCCCATGCATTCCAGCCACCGTCCAGGTTCCTTTCTTGGCTTGAGGATTCTCACGAGGACACCAAGAATCCTCTTGTTTTCCTCGTCAGTCGCTGTATTCAAGCTTACTACCCTCAGTTCTTCCTTCAGCTGCTGGTAGAGTAGCTCAAGAGAGGGCATCTTGTTTATCTAACCTGTATTTATCTAACCTATTTTTAAAACTACACAACGTTTTGCTTCTAAGACGGTACTCGGGAGCTTGTTCCCCTTATCCACAACTCTATTATCAAACCCGTGCTTTCCTGTATCCTTCCTGAATCTGAATTTTTCAACTTTAAACCATTGCTGCGAGTCCTGTCTTGGCTGGATATTTAGCACTCTATTTACATTTCTATTTATTCCTGGTTTCATATACCTCAATCATATTATCCCTAATTCTACGCCTTCTAGAGTGCAGATTCAGGGCCCTCAGTCTATCCTCGTAGTGAGGATTTCTGATACATGGGATCAACTTTTGTCATCCTCCTTGTACGTTTTCCAGTGCATTTGTATCCATCCTGTAATACAAGTGACCAGAACTGTACAGCATAATCTAAAATGAGGCCTAAGCAAAGTATATAGATGGAAATAAATGGTATAAAATACCGATTATAATGGAAAAAACACATAAGCAGTATACTGACATCGCTGTTTCCACGCAGTGCTTTATCGAGTCACAAACATATCTGTTTGCACAAGATAAAGCCACTGCGTGGGCGAAACGTTTTCACAAAAGTATCACATTATACCGTTTATGTGTTTATTTTTCCAAAGATATATAGAGCGAAGAACAACTGGGAGGACTTCTATTATTTATGCTTTCTGATATGAAAAGAAGCTCTCCAGGAACTTTGTCAAGCTCCTGGAGAGTTTAAACGTTGCCACAATAAAATGTCACATTAGTTGCATTTGTGTCCTTTACTTAACATATTGTTGGTAATTCTACCACATGAATATATTAAAGGATTCTGTCTCCGCTTTTTTGCGAACACTTATGCACTGTTGTCTTGGTTTCAGATTACTGCTAACCAGAACTCAAATTCTTTTCACCAGTAATATTAAGATCTACATTATTTAGTTTATATGTGGCACGGTTAAGCCAGTCAAGCACGGCAAGTTACCAGGAAAATCTTGTTATGGAGTGTTCTCGGAAGCAAGAGAGTATATACACGATGGAAATAAATGGCATAAAAATACTGACACAATGGAAATATAAACACACAGATCTGTTTGTGACTTATAAAGCGTACTGCGGGCGAAACGTTGTCAATAAAGGATCACATTATACCGCTTTTAAGTATTTCCAGAGTATATACACCGCGAAGGGTATATTCATCAGCAAATATGCACTCAGAAATATGTATCCTCAGCCTAGAGCGGGTAGTGGGCAATGAATGGTTGTCTAGGGCAATTGGTAAATTGCTGGCTAGGACAGATACCGCAGCAAGGAACTTGCAATCCCATTCATTGACAGCTGTGGACAACTTATGGCAAACATGATATGTATGTAGATGAATGGTTCAGAGAACCGACGAGTTGGTAATTTAGACACATATGAAACACTTAGGTATCTTCCGATCAAGGAAACGTTTGCCACACAGTGGCTTATCAGTCCATACAAAGAAGAATCGAAGAACAGGATGAGTTTGAGGTGGTCAGTCCCTCAACCTTGAGTCGATGTTGTCAGTTGCATATGTGTCTAATTTACCAACTCGTCGGTTCCCTCTGAACCATTCATCTACATCCTGTCTGACACAGCAACATCTTGGTATCTTAATACAGGGAATTCTTCGTTTGCCTAACCCTTGGGCACACGACCTACTTCCACATTGGTCAAATATGACATGCTCCTACACTGCTGCACCTCTCCTTGCCAACAGTATATAAGCCTCTTGCAGATATGCTCTACTTATTCAAGACTGATGGACTGACAACATCGACATAAGGTTGAGGGACTGGACCACCTAAACTCCTCCCTGTTCTCTCACGATTCTCCTTGTGTGGACTGATGAAGCCACTGTGTGTCGAAAAGTTTCCTCAATAAAGATACCCAAGTGTTGCATATGTCTAATATACCATGATATGTATGCAAGGGATGGGGTACATCTCTGGGGCAGGGGTGGTAGCATTTGCTAACTCGATCGAGAGGGCCATTGCTGGACATGTCTAGGATTTTAAACTGAGGAAGATAGGAAGTATGGGAGATTTTAACTTTGTGACAAATTGACTGAGCAATTTGACAAGAAATTTAGAGTCAAGTGACTTTCTTGATACGATTCAGGATTGTTTTTTTAAACAGTTTGTTTCACAGAAACCAACTGAAATAACGACAGGTAAAGCAAGCAGGGAATCGCTAATTAATAATTTCTTGAGGCTAATGATGAGTTTGGGGGAAAGTGATCACAAACTACTCAGTTTTAATATATCATGGAATTACACTAATAATGGCAATCATGTCTCTGTTCCTGACTTCTGCTTGGCTGATTTCATAGGACTGAGAAATTATTAATATTGGTGGAATTACTGACAGTATGTTATAAACGGACACAAATGCAACTAATATGACATTTTGTGTAGTAATAGCAGGAGAGACTATGTGATGGCAGGGTTATTGTTTTTAGAAGGATTCTTGCTAAGACTTCAGAGATGGTGAAGCTGCCTTTGTTTTGTTTTAATTTGTGTTAGAAACAGTGATAAGTGCTGATTCAAGGCACTTGGCGGGAAATTAGTTTCTTTGATTACTAATCGGGCGTCTCTTGAATTTCATGAGATGATTGGTAGGAATTCCGGTGTTGTAATGCAGGCGTTGTCTAGGTTATCGTTCGTACATGCATTAATGTGTTCATTGAGGCGTGTTTCGAGGTTTCTTGCTGTTTCACCTACAGTGGTGACATGACTTCAACTCAGTGGTGACCTGACTTAACTCAGTGGTGACCTGACTTAACCCAGATGACCTGATTCTAACTCTCAGTGAAGACGTGTCTTGTGTGCTCTCTGTAAATATGAACAAGATGTCCTCTCTGAGCTACTCTACCAGCAGCTGAAGGAAGAACCTGAGGGCAGTTGCTTGAGATATGCTGACTGACTGAGGAAAACAAGAGGATTCGTAGTAATCCTCCTGTTGAGAATCCCTCAAGTCAAGAAAGCAAACCTGGACAGTGGCTGGAATATGGGACAAAGTTAAGGATCAAGAGGACGGATGGAGAGGTAGAATCAACGAAAATCCAGTAAACTGTTGTGAAACATCGGAACCGATTCTCCGTAAGCAATTCGACAATGTGAACATAAGAACGTAAGAATGGAGTGAACACTGCAGAAGGCCTACTGCCCATACAAGGCGGTGCCTTATCAAACCACCACTACCTAAGAATTCTATTCCCGTACTACGACACCAATCAAATCCAGCCCTCCCACTCATATATCTGTCCAATCTCTTTAAAGCCACCCAAGATTGTTCCACATCTACAACTCCTGTTCGAAAACCAGTACTTGCTCATGTCCTTTCTGTAAATCTAATTTATCCAATTTAAATCCGTTATTTCTGGTTCTTACTTGTCTGATATCCTCAGTATTTTATTACTATCTCCTTTGTTTATGCCTTCCATCATCCACTTGTACACCTCGATGATATCTCCTCATTCTACGCTCCCCTCCAGAGAGTGGAGATTCAACGCTCTAAGCTCTATCTTCATACGGGAGATTTCTTATACTGTAAATCATTTTAGTCATTCTTCTGTATGTTCTCCAACGAATCTATATCCATTCTGTAGTAAGGAGACCAAAACTGAGCTGCATAATCCAAATGAGGTCTCACTAGTGATGTATAGAGCTGTAAAATAACTTGGACTTCTGTTTGCTTATACTTCTTGGAAATAAATCCTAGTAATCTGTTAATCTTATTGGCACACTTAGGCATTGTTGTCTAGGCTTAGATTAATGACATAAGAACATAAGAATGAGGAACACTGCAGAAGGCCTACTGGCCCATACAAGGCAGGTCCCATCAAACCACCACTACCTAAGAATTTACTCCTTGTACTACGACACTAATCTGAACCAGTTCTCCCACTATATATTTGTCCACCTTTAAAGCCACCTGTTGTCCTAGCTTTATCACCTTACTGGAAGATTGAAATGCACGTATCGATAACTTGTTCGAAAACTAGTATCTGCCTATGTCCTTTCTAATCTAATTTATCCACTTAAACTGTTACTTCTGGTTCTTACTTGTCTGATATCCTCGTATTTATTAATATCTCTCGAGCGAGGCCTCCATCATCCACTTGTACACCTGATGAT